>PVLC010003500.1:0-77988 GCA_004027655.1 Graphiurus murinus | reverse complement strand
TCACATCACAGTATTGTCTCATTGCTATTCTGTCCTTTTAATGAATGTTAATTTTTGAAAGATTAGCATTTGTATATTTAATTCTCCACACATCTGCTCCTCTGTTTCCTTCTCTTTATAGAAGAGACTACTCTTTTGGGGATGTGATAGCCTCTCAGAGCTCTTTGAGATTGCTAAATATGCTCAGGTCTTCTATTTTATGCACAAATCTGTTTTTTGGGGGTCCCTGTTATCTAGTGGGTGCTCTGCACTGCATCTGATGGACTCCACACTCATCTAGGGGGCTTCCATGCTGCCACTCTGTCATGACTAGTGTCGGGTGCTGTGGAGAAGGACACCACCACCAACCAACCAGCCTGAAGTGCGACCACAGCTTCTCAGAGTGTTCTCTATCACTTCTCCTGATCGCCGCCCAGGCCTGGTCTGCTCTGGGAGAGCACAGAGATGCTACTGAGGTTTTCCTTAGATCTCATCGGTAATGAGTCTTCTCTTTACTTTGAGTCTTCTCAGGTTTGTTGGTGCTCAGGGGAAACTCAAGAAACATGTTTTCCAGCATTCTTTGACTATTCCACTTTGAGTATTAAAAACTGAGTGAACATCTATGTATACTTTCACAGGACACATACACACACACATACATCCCTACACACACCCTGTAACCCAGGATTCCCTTTAGGAATTTAAGAGAAAGGAAAATATATACTCAACATTTATAATGGCCTTTTCACAACAGCAAGAGAAAAATGCTAGATCTAAAAAAAAATCTAAATGTATATCTACAGTAAAAGATAAAACACATTTTACATGAAAGAAGAAAACACAATTTCTATCTACATAAATATAGGTGGAGAATTCAACTGCCAGATACAGGTTAACATTTGCCTTGGCAAGGTCTGAGGGTCATGGAAAGCTATGACCTGACTGTTGAACTCGCTGAAGACAGCCTGTTTTTCAGAGGTAACTGTTCCTGTGTTTCTTCTGGTGCCAACTCCCAAATATCCCACTTCAAACATTGTCTCTAGGATATTTTGCACCTCCTCAGCAGTTTTATTGTTAACTGTTATCTCAAGGACTTTCTGCACTTGTCCTGTGGTTTACCCAGGTAGCCATTACCTCAAGAACTCTTTACAGTTTACCTGTTAGACTTTATCCTTAGGTCTCCCTGCATATTTACTCCTTAAACATTACCTCCTGGTCTCTGCACATATGCAGTGGTATCTAAACCTCAACTTCTCCCCTGTAGAATGACAATAAAAGCTGTGGACCAGTGTCCAGTGGGGCCTTCACCTAAGAGTAATGTCCTCGGCCTGCCTCTTTCAATCTGCTCTGTGTCTGTGTCATTCTTTTCCTCTCGGTACATAGCAGAATGGTACTGACAAGAATAGATAGATGTAGATATTTAAATAGAAAGAAACTATCAGATGACTCTGAATGATACAGAAAGAAGGAAGTATTGCTTGGGACTTTGGCACTTGGGGGGTCATGTTGGTGAGTTCCCTGGGATATTGTACTTATATCTCTTTTGTGTGTTGCCTGGGAGATACAGCAGCCTGCAACTTGGATATGTCAGTCACAAGATACACACAGGTGTATGAACACACATAAATATACACATTCATAAGAAAAGCCCACTAGCTACTCAGAAGATAATGAAGACAATAAGGGCCTTGTAGGGTAGAAACTTGTGGCCCATACCTGCTTCCCTCCAGGTGAAAATCAATTAACAGAAATTCTTTGTGAGAAGATCAAGATGTTGGAGTTTGCAGGCAAAGACTTCAGAGGAGGCACTATTAATGTATTACAAGAAACAAAAGGAAACTATGCTTAGAGAGCTAAAAGGAAGTGTGATAATGATGATTCACCAAGTAGAGAAAACCAATAGGTAACAAAATTATGAAGACAAACCAAACACATTCTGGTTTTGAAAGGACAATAAATAAAACAATTTAATTTTAAGTTTGATATGAAAAATAATCAAACTAATGAACAGTTTTTAAAGCAAAATAAATCATAAAGAAAATGGCATACACTCTTGTACACTGTTTTACACTCAGTGAGAGTTTATGAGGCGAGAGGCACTTCTCCCTCAGGAGTTTGCACCTTCCTTTAATATGTAATATGTCTGGATTTGCTTAGCACAGTTGGCCAGGAAGCTAGAAATATTTTGTTGAAAAATAAAAATAAAAATGAGACAAATGCTAACCTTACAGGTGTCTAGGAAACATGTAAATCAGAATTACTCTAGGTAACTAAACAAGCTGTCACTCTGATATTGAGAAATAGAGAGATAAATAAATTGCCCAAAGTCACAACCCAGGCTTGCAGTCTCCTAGTTTCTTTGAGGGATAGTGTAGAAGTTTAGACAAGGCTATGTCAGGACAACACAGTCTAGTTTTAGACATGCATGGACTAGACTGGACAAGGAGAAGGGCTATCCTTGGTAACAGGAGAAAAACAAGACAGGCTTCATATATTCATAGTGTGTAAGGGTACAAATCTAAAATTAAGGTCCTGTACTCAGAGGAAGATAAGTATGCCTCAGTTGTGAAAGGTCTTAAATAAGCACCAAGCATTAGTGAGATGGTCAAGTTTTTGGTGGGCTGGGCCCCTTGGGTCTCTCCACAGCCCATTAACCTCTGCTCGGTCTCCTTGCCAGTCCTTTCCCCATCTCCTCAGCCCCTTGATGCAGGAATGCTCTATGACCTTATCTTCACATCATTTATCCTTTCCCCTCACAAACCCTAACAAGTCCATACAGCTCACAACTTTAAATTATAATTCTTTCTGAGGACTTCTAAATTGATGTTCAAACCTTTGCACTACATTTAGGACTGGTATATCCAGTCACATTCAGAATTTCCACATGGATATCTATCCAATATCTCAAACTTAATATTCCTCCAAGAGAGCTCCAGATTATTTCCCCTTAATCTTCCCACCAAAACCAACTTCTCACACAATTGTCCTCAGCTCTGTAGGTAACAGCTTGATTCATCCACACTCACCTGTCTGCTCCTACCACATGTTCAATCTCTCACCAAATGGTGTTCACGGGGTGCTTGGCATAGACTCAGAATCCCCAACACCTTATCACCTTTTGTGTAACATCCATCCATTCTGCCATCATTTATGGCCTTCCATTGTTTTCCTCCAATTTATTTTCCACACAAGTATCAGAGAAAGTTCTTTAAATTATGAATCAAGCCTTGCCTTCTTTCTACTGTAAACTCTTTGATGGGTCCAATCTTTCCTTCAAATGAAAGCCAACTGGTGATCTTCAGCAGTTTGCTATTCTAAGCATGTTCTGCCTTTGGATATTTTTAAACTTGTATTTCCTCTGCCCTAAAAGCTTTTGCCATCTAATCAATGTATCCATCACTGCCCTACTTAAAAGGAATGCTTTCCCATCACTGGCATCTCTAGGCACTTCCCCTAACTTATTTTTAATGTACTTTTATTGGTGCATTGTAATCACACATCACAATGAAGTTCAGAGTAACAGGGATATACATGCAGATAGCACTTGGTGAGCTTCCCTTTGGATCTCAACCTACTTTTTTGCCTTCCCTGCACATCATATTGAGATTGGCATTGGTAATTTTGTGTATGTATTTAGTATTGTTTGAAGTGTTTCCCCAAGTCTCATCCTCCATCCTGTTCCCTTCGATTACTCTGTTGGGGGTTGTTCTCCCTTACTTGGGGTTTCTTATACATCCAGTTTCTCCCTAGTTTCCACATATGAGAAAATCATATGACCCTTCACTTTCTGAGACTGGCTAATCTCACTTAGCATAATATTCTCTAGTTCCATTAATTTTCCTGAAAATGGCATACTTTCATTCTTCTTTATGTCTAAGATTCCATTGTATGCATATCCCATAGCTTCGTAATCCATTCATCAGAAGAAATGCAAATGGCTAATAAATATTTGAACAAATGTTCAACATCACTAGCAATTATGGAGATACAAGTCAAAACCACACTGAGATACCATGTAACCCCAACTGAATGGCAATAATCAAGAACACAAGTAATAATAATAAACACTGGTGAGGATGTGGGAAATAGGAAACCTTATACACTGTTGTTGAGATTGCAAATTAGTACAGCTGCAAAGGAAACAAGTGTGAAGGTTCCTCAGATGACTGGGAATGGAACCAGCATATGCTCCAGCTACACCACTTCTGGATATCTTTCCAAAGGAATTGAAGTCAGAACATTACAGTGACACATGCATATTCATGGTGATAGCAGTGTATTCCCCTAACATTTTTCTCATACGTTTGGTTTCCATCTGCATGCTGCACATTAGACATGTTTGTTTATTGATTTTTTTCTAACAGAAAAAGAACATGCCAAAAAGGCAGCAACTTTTGTCTATTTTATTCACAGCTAT
Organism: Graphiurus murinus; assembly: GCA_004027655.1. NCBI lineage: Eukaryota > Metazoa > Chordata > Mammalia > Rodentia > Gliridae > Graphiurus > Graphiurus murinus. Next base: position 73,592 of record PVLC010003500.1, on the reverse strand, counting down.
ATTTCCAGTGTCTAATGTATCTAGCACATAGTAGGTATTCAATGAATACAGAGAAATGAAATGAAGAGGCTCAGAGAGATATCAGCTAGTTGCTGTTTACTCTTTAGCAAAGTTTTATGGATTCAACTCTAGTTTCAATAGTCAGAGAGTATGGAAGCAATCATAATAATGTCATTGAATATCCAATAAATCATGTTCTAAAATAGAAAACACTTTTCAGTACTCTTTTCATGGAAGTGTAATGGTAGGAGGACAGATTTACAATGGTAAAACTTATAATAAATCATACTTACATCTATACAATCCAAACTCTGGACCCTGAAAGATATTTCAACCTCCCTTTCTCTTATCTCCCACATCTAATCAGACATATTATTCACAGGAAAAAAGTTGAAAACATCAGCCTGGATTGAACTCCTAACAGAGTGTCAGGAAAAACAAAGGAGAATTTCTGGTTTCTGGTCTGGTATATAAAATGTTTGGAAGTCTTCACTCCCATCCTCACAATAAGAACAAGCTAAAAAAAAAAAGCTCTTCTTAGACTCATAAAAAATTGAAGTCTCATGGAAAACTACTTTTTCCAAAATTAGAAATACAAACAGGTAGATACAGAGAATCATATCTCACTAGGACAGAAACCCAAGAGCAGAAAAGTCTGCTGGTACCAGTAATTGAGAAAAAAAAATCTGAACTACAGTTGACAAATTGATGACAGCTCACTATGGGTCAAATTTAAGAGTTAAGAGCGCTAGAGAGGCCAGTCTTAGGGGAGGCTTCTCATGTTCATAAGTTTTATTTCCCAGAGTTCTATCAGTTTCTCACAGTAAATATCAGAGAAAAATTCCTTCTTGCATTCTGCAGGACTGTTCCAGTCAGTATTCTTGCAGCTATAATCTAAAAGAATGACCATGTAACTAAGGTGACAGTAGATTTATTTTCTTATAGTTTTGGGTTCAATCTGTTTGAGGTTGGGGACTGCAGTTCTCAGAGCATGGTGGTGGGGGGCAGAAAGAGGAAGAGCACATGGGCCACACTCCTCATCTCACAGAGGCCACAGGCAAAAGAGGGTGGGAGGAGGAGGAACCATTTATATAATCCCCATGGCTGCACTGCACCGCGAGGGACCACTTCCAGCCATACCCTACTTGCCTGGGTCTGAACCCAGATAAATCATTAGAATGGATTTATCCACTGTGGGGATTATAACCCTCATGAGTCAACACATGAGCTCTGGGGGGACATTTCATATCTAATTATAACAAGAAGGAAGAGAAAAGCAGCTATTTTCAGATATGCTCCATGCAAGAGATAGGTTCCAAGTGGGACCTTCATAAGATCTACGCTTTAGTGAACTGTTTTGCCATTCTCCAGTTGGCTAGATTATTACTCACATGTAACAAAACTGGAAGAAGAGAAGCACCCTACTCTAGCTGTCCTTAATGTCTCACATAAGAGCAAAAAGAATGAATTTCTGAAGGCCACAACCCAGGAACATAAGCTCACTAAGAGACAGAGACCTGATCACAGGACTACAGAACTCTTCTCTTCTCATGGCACCCTATCATTGCATCACTAGGGCTCCTGCAACATAACAGAGGGACGCAATGAATAGACCTTCATGTCTCAGGCTTATTTAACGAGAACATTCCAGTAAAACCCAAAGACAACAGGTGAGGCCAAAACAAGGACAGTGGAGGAAATTTTAGCCTCTGACACCTACAGTGAAAACTAATAGTAACACTATGTCACCATCACTTTGAACTGTATTATGATGTGAGACTATAATGTACCAATAAAAGTATTAAAAAAAAGTTCACACTAAGGACCTATTTACTTTGGATCTTTTCACAAATGTGCCATGTCTGTATTTCAACAGCAGCAATAACAAAAATAATAATATTACAAGGCATACTAAAAGACAGAAAACTCACTTTGAAAGAAAGTATACGTATTAGAACCAGATACATGCATATAAGGCAGAGATTTCGGACTTAAAACAATTACAGTCTCTATGTTAAAGGATGTAATGGAAAAAGTGGACATTATGTAAGAACATGTGAATAGTGTAACATAAAAGTGGAAATTCTAAGAAAGAATTTAAAGAAAGTACTAGAGACTGGAATGCTGTAACTGTTTCAGTTTGGATCTGAAGTGTCTTTCCAAAAGCTCCTATGTTCAAGCCTGGTCCGTAATGTAGGATGGCTGAGAGGTGGGGTGTGGTAGGGGGAGGTGGGCCACTGGGAACAGGCCTTGAATACTATACACATTCCTGGCCACTTCTCCCACCCCCTCCATCCTACTCAGCTGCCACGAGCTGAAAAGTTTTCCTTAGCCATGCCAGCAATGGACTGAACCTCTGAACCATGAACCAAAACAAATCTTTTCTTCTCTAAGTTTTTCTTTTCAAATATGTTGGTTCCAGTGACAAAACCCTGACGAACACAGAAATGTAGGAGAGGAATGCCCGTGGTAGACTCATCAGTACACTGTGCACAGCTAAGAAAAGAATTGTTGAGACTGAAGAAATAGCAGTAGAAACATCCAGAGCTGTAATGCAGAGGTCAAAAAAAGAGTTAAGAGGACAAAGCAAAATATCCAACAATAATGGGACAATAAAAAAGGGTATAACGTGTGCAATGAGAATACTAGAAGAAAAAGAAGAAAAAACAGAAATAGGGGAAATATGTGAAAGAATAATAGCTGGAAAGCTCTCCAAATTAGTGATAGATACCAAACCAAAGATCCAGGAATCTCAGGGAACAAAGGGCAAGTTAAATATTAAAAGACCCACATCTATGCATATCATATTCAAACTGTAGAAAATCAAAGACAATAATATCTTGAAAGAAATCAAAAGAGGAGCTGAGAATCATGGTGGATGTCTGCAATACCAGTGCTTGGGAGACTGAGACAGGAGGATCACAGGTTTGAAGCCAGTACATGATAATTTAGAAAGATCCTGTTTCAAAATAAGAAAAGAAAAAGGGCTGGGGTGTGTAACTCAGAGATAGAATGCTCCTAGGTTCAATATCTACACACACACACACACACACACACACACACACACACACACACAGTTCAGAAGAGGAAAAACTGATCTTAGCTATAGAAGAGCAAGAATAAAAATTACATTGAATTTCTCTTTATAAACCATGGGAGCAGGTGAAATACAGTGTTCCAAGAAGAAAAAAAATGCTAACCTAAAATTCTGTATTTGGCAGAATTATCTTTCAAAAAGAGAAATAAAGATTTTTCCCAGACAAACAAAAATTGGTAGAATTTGTCACCAGTAGACCTGCCCTATTAATAGAGTAAAATAAATTATTTAGAAAGAAGTAAAATTATATAGGTCATAAATTTGGATTTTTATGAAGAGAGGAAGAATATTAGAGAAAGAATAAATAATGAAGGGAAATAAACTGTGTGTATGTGTGTGTGTGACATACTAGGACTTGAACCCAGGAAAATTCTACCTCTGAGCTACACCCACAGCAATTTATTATTTATATTTATTTTGAGATAGGATCTCACTAAGTTGCTGAGGGCCACACTTAGCTACTGTGGCTGTCCTCAAACCTGCAATACTTCTATCTCAACCTCCCAAGAGCTGGGATTACAGATGTGTGACACCACACTCAACTTTATTTTTCTTATTCCTAATTGATCTAAACTATACCAGTTTAGATCAAACTGAGTAAACTATACCAGTTTATTCAAAATAGTAATAGCAATGATAGTTACTTGGATGATAATAGCTTATGGCAGCGTTGCAATAAGGGATGGCAGAGAGAAACTGGGAATAGTCTGCTAGAAATACACTACCCATCAAGTGGAACAGTGTTTTTTTGAAAGTGAATTGGGATTAGTAAATGTAAATGGCAAACTTAAGGGCATTCTCTAAAGAAAGAAGTGTGATTTGCATGCTGAGAGGAAAAAAGAGTGGAATTGTATAAATGCTTATTTAAAATCAGGAGAGAAGTGGAAATAGAGGAGACAAGATGACACTTGCAGGCTAGGAAGGATGTAGCTCCTCTTCAGGATCTGTGTATGCCTCTTCAGAGTAGAATGAGTGCAGCTGTTTGTAAAGCACAGTGAAGAACACACACATCCACACATTCACACACACACATACACATATGTACAGGGTTACAAAGCAAAACAATACTTTTAGTACACACACACACACACACACACACACACACACACACACACACACGCTCTTTCTGCTGGTGCATTCAGAGAACCAGTCTTTTCACAGGGATCTAGGTTTTCTTCACATAAAAACTCCAAAGGAGGAGAGATTTGCATGACACAATCTCAGTTTCCTAGGAAGATAAAACGCCTGTAATAAAAGTGAAATTTCTACCTCACTTTAAGCATTAGAATTTTCCTTATTGACACTTAAATCAATATCTAAGTAATTAAGGACACAAATTACAGAACCCACAACACACATGGATCAGAAATAACCAAACTTAAAAAAAAAGAAATAACCAAACTTAAATCTTAAAAATCCAGAACATACGAGGCCACTTACCTAGCTGCGAGAATACGCAATCTCAATATTCATACCTAAATCAAACAATTGCTCTTTCACTCTCTCTGCTTCCCACTGCCATGTTCTGAGCTCCATAGAACTGGCCTAAGATAGGCTGAACCCTGAAATCTCCAAAATTGTGAGCAAATAAATCTCCCTTCCTCTAAATGGTGTGTGGTCAGGCATATTGGGTCACAGAAGTGAGAATGTTGACTGAAACAATGAATAATAGGAACAGACCTGAGACTATAGAAACAAATATTAGATTCCTAAATATCCAAGTGCACACAAAATGGCCCTTAACTTACAATGTCTCTACTTATGACTTTCCAACTTTACAATGGTGCAAAAGCTGTGCACATTTTATGGGAACTATACTTTGAATTTTGAAGTTGGATCTTTTCCATGGGCAGGAAGTATGGGGTGCAATACTTTTTCGTAATGCTTGGCAGCTAAACAAGCCACAGCTCCATCAGCCACACAGTCACCAGGGGAAACTCACTAATACTCTCCAGTGTAATGTGCTGCTCAGCTGTGACATTTGTGATGTTAGTTACATACTGTGGTTTTGACTTGTGATATTTTCAAATTATGATCGGATTATCAGGAATGCCTGGTGAGTCAAGGAACATTTCTGTATTAGTGTAAGATTCCATCAGGTGAAACTCCTTTTGACAAGGATAATTAAAATGGCATTTATGAAATATAAAGAATTCAAGAGGCCTTGGGCTTCCCCTCTGAGATGTGAACATAAATATGAAGATGTTAAATGTTAGTATATTAATTCTACATGGAGACTGTAGTTAGCACATGAGAGTGTTTCAGAGGAAAATTTTTAAAAAATCAGTTGGCCTAAGCAGGAAGGGAAAATTGGCGATGAAGATTCTCTTTTCCTGATGTGTTCATTATGTTTTAGGTGCTTATTAACAAAATACCCACATTTTTATTAGAGATTTTTAGAAGAGAAAAAAATATTTTCTTATAATACTGAAAGTTAACAAAAACAAACACCAAATTAAACATCACAGTTGAAAAAGCTTAGTTTCTAATACAATCTTTAGTAACTGAATCACCACTAATGTAATTAGGTGTAATTAATATCAATCACTTCTTAGAATTTGAAAAATCTTTCTCATGGACATTGCTAAGACTACTGATTCATTAGCTCAGCAGTCGCAGGGAAGTGACTTGCTAGCATATGTTTTTTGTCTAGTAGAGAAACAAATAATTTCTGTGTACTATAGAAAAAAATTAACCCCAAATTATAATTTATCTCCCTCTAGGAATTTACTAGCTTTATATCTAACAGAGCTATCTATTTCTCTAACATGTCTTTACAAAATTTCCTACAAATGCCTAGATTATTAAATGCTACTGACCTGGTTTTGACATCTTACTGATTTCCTCACTTATTAATTGGTTAAGATATTTGATGTGTTCATTTTACACTTATGAAACTTGTTAAAGATACACATACACAGCCAGGCGTGGTGGCGCACGCTTGTAATCCCAGCATTCGGGAGACTGAGACTGGAGGATCCGGGTTCGCAGCCAGCCTCAGCTACCTAGTGAGGCACTCCGCAACTTAGTGAGACTCGGTTTCAAAATAAAGAATAAAAAATAGGGCTGGGGGTGTAGCTCAGAGGTAGAATGCCTCTGAGTTCAATCCCCAGTACTGCAAAAAAAAAAAAAAAAAAAAGATACACATACACATACACACACCCATATATATACAAGCAGACACATATACTTTTGAAAATTACACACATGTATATGTACACAAACATGTGTGTTACAAAAGTGTGTGTGTGTGTGTGTGTGTGTGTGTACTTTAGCAGCATATATTTCAAGTTCTTTATTTCATAAGCAGAAACACTCAGGAGGATTAAACAACTTTTATTGATCAAGAATTAGAACTCAAGCATCCTAAATCCCAGACATGGGACCTTTCTGGTATAGTCCATCCTTCTCCTACTCTATATTATGTGACACTGTGCCCTTTCACTTTCACAATGCTGTAAGGTAGGCAAGGGTAATCGTTACCATTTTGTAAAAGAAGGAACTTGAACCCAGCTGGGGTACTAGGTTGCTGTGCCACAGCTGAAGTCATTGTGAGGCACTGTGGCTGAAGGGAGCAATAGCAAAAACATAGATGGTGTCCTGGGAAGTTCAGCGTTCGTGGTTACAGTGACAACCACTCAAGGTAACATGGTTGGGATGTGGGGACAGGGGGAGGCATAGTGAGTGCTGCTGAAGGCTGGGAGGGGGGGTAAGGGATTCAGGAGGGGAAGATTGTAAGGCCATTGGAACAGGTCACTCCTCGGTGGTGGACTTAAATGTTAGGAATCAGACTATTTGTTAAGAGTGGATCTCATAGAAGTTGAGAGTTGAATGGTGGTCACTAGAGACCGGGGGAGGAGGAGAGAAAGGAATGAGTTTGGTTGATGGGTACTGAGTTGTAGTTAGGTGGGAGGAGGAAGTTCTGGTGTGCTACTGCACTGCAGGGTGATTGCAGGTAATGATAATAACTGTGTATCTGAAACAGCTAGAGAAAAGGATTTGGAGTGTTTTCTTCATAAAGAAATAACTGTTTGAGGAGGTAGGTTTGTTTAATATAATTTAAACATTACAACATAAACCTATGTGGAAATATCACATGGTGCCCCTACTAATAGGTATAATCTTTTATGGTTTCATGTACTGGCTTAAAATTTAATTAACAAAAAATAAAATCTAAGAAACAGATCCAGGCTGTAAGGAACTCATTCTCATGAATGAAGTGCAGTTGTTGATCAAACTAGGTTATAATAATAATAGAGGGGAAAAAGTGCATTAAAAACATCATCTTCAACCCTATCTAGCATTCTGATATTAATTTAGCTATTACTCTTCCTAAAATAAAATAAAAATAAGCTCTGATAATCATAGTATATTTCCTATGAAATACACACAGTTAAATGCTTGAACTTGAGTTAGTATTTGAATATAATTTTTGGTAACATTTTAGGTGTTTATTGACAAAATATGACTAAAATATTCTAAGTCAATTAAAATAATTGAAACCAAATGACGTGCTTAAAAGCCATTATGATGTACATTGAGGTGCTGTTCACTAAGATTACTTTCTGCTATTGAAAAAGGATAGAGATCCAGAATATTCTTTTTTTCTCAACCAATCTAGATGAATGAACATTATTAAATGGCACATTCCCCATGACATTTATGCTCTAATTCCATTCAGATATCAGTAAAATTATTTGGTATTTTTAACAACACGTGTGTTTCTAAAATACGTTGAAGTAAAATATTAATATAGGTCTGGAGACAGATTCATTATGATTAATGTTATGGAACTGGAATTTAGGGAAATAGGTCACCCCCTCTGTTTTCTCACAAATACACAGACTTGTTGGAAGTAAACAAAAGAGGGTCAGAAATTGTCAACACAAGAGGCATTTACAGCTTGCCTCTAGTATTTAGTTATTAACAGCCTTGGAGAATCATTTAACCTTAACTATAAACAGTGTCCTTCTATTGTCATTTGCATTATTAACTAGAATCACCATTATAACAAACAGCACAGGAAGAGAGAAAAAGAAATATAAGGGTCAGATTTTTCTTCTAACAAATTTGATTTCTATGTCTAAGTTATTTTTCCTTTGTAGAACATTATCAAGAAATTGACTCAATGAATTTACTTACATCCTTCCTACCAGGATAAAGAGATTAGTCATTCACAACTGTGGAATTATAGATGTATTTGTAAAGCATTGCTCAGAATTTTCTAGATAGTTCATTGTCTCAGGGGGAAAGAGAGGCAGCAAAACATTGATATATTTTATCAATGGCTAATCATTAATTTAGTTCTGGGTCAAATATGTTCAAAGTATGTTTTCTAAATAGCATATCTTTTCCACAAAATATCCTGTTTCTAATTCTGTTAGGAGTCTCAGACAATAGAACTTATTGCACCATCCACACAAGCTGGTTAATACAGGATGCTCATGGAACCGTATAGGTAAATAAGGCCACTCCAGTCACTTTAAAACTCAATGGCCTCCCATCCAAGTACTGACCAGTCCCGACTCTGCTTAGGTTCCATGATCAAATGATATCTGCTGCATTTAGGATGATGTAGCCAGGACACAAGAAAGACTTAGGTAATGGAGGAGAAACCCCAGTGGGGTGAGAGTTGGCTTAGGGGAGGTTGGGGGAGAATTAATGAAGGAAACACTTCCATTGACATTGTAAATGTATGTGAGAATACCAATGCCAATCTAAATGTCACGTATGGGGAAGGTCAAGAGAGTGGGGAGGGAGCGGGGGAAAGTCCACCAAGTGCTGTGTGCATGTGTGTCACCATCATCACTTACTACATTATTATGTGAGACTATAAAACTATCAGGCCTCAATAAGAGTACAAAAATTAAAAGATCAACTCTAAATAAATAAAAAATAAAATTCAGTGGCACACATCCGCATTTGTATGTTTGTTTTCTCCCCATTATCTAAACTTCCTGATTGAGAAGGAACACCAAAGGGCAGTAAATGTCAGAGTTGCTCTGTGCAGATCAAATGACAAGCTAGTGAGTTCGCTTCCATTGCTTGGTAAACAGTCCATATTCTTCCAGGAGCCACCAGTAGCACCTCAAGGCATGAGAATTCCTGATATCTGCTAGGTTGAATAGAATAGGAGAATAATGTGTCCATGTATTCACTTCATTTTGCCTTCCCTAGTTATTTTCCAGAGAATTAAAATTCACTGTGGGTTTGTTTTATTGACATGCAATTGATGGGGAAAAGACCATGTAATTGCATTAAACAAGCTAATAATGAAGCAGGAGATGCCTCTTCCTCTTCTGAAGTGATTTCCGTGCAAAAACAGGGTCATGCCCTGCTGCTTCAAGCTCTTAGACTAAGTGGGCTGGACCCAGGGTGGTGGACAATCCTGCCTCTGCTATGCAGACCCCAAGTGCAATGGCAGAAATACTTCATCAACAGCTACCTAGTGAGGTACTCTGCAACTTAGTGAGACCCTGTTTCAAAATAAAGAATAAAAAATAGGGCTGGGGGTATAGCTTGAAGGCAGAACGCCCCTGAGTTCAATCCCCAGTACTGCAAAAAAAAAAAAAAATAAATAAATAAAAAGAAATACTTCATCAAGCGATCTAGACCCTGGTAGCTTTAGCTCATCTGATGTCAACAGCACAAACAAAACAAGGAAAAACTGCAAAACATTTGTGCCTGGCTACTCTCTGAGCAGAGTAAGTGTCTAGCTGGGTCATTTGGTTCTTTCTTGGCAACCTATGCATTTTTGTTCTCGTTAGGGCCCCTCTTAACTCTGCTACACGCCGCTCAATCTTCATGATCATCAGAGCTGAAAGATATTTCAAGATCACCCATGCAAATACTTCATTTAATATGAGGTGGAAATTGAGGATCTGAGACAGTAAAGTGTCTACCTCCACTGTTAATTCCACCACGATACTCTGTTTCCAATGCATTTGCTGCTGGGTTTCATGCAAGGCATACATATTTTAAAGAATGGATTTGTTTTTCAAGAACTGAAGTTTCGGTTGATTGGGATGTGCTAAAGGTATGGTATGCAATCACCACCCCACCTACTATGTGTCCACCATGGAAGTAAGGGGCTCCCCTGCGTCTTTGGAGAAGAGAGGGCACAGAGAGCACCCTGCCTTCGACTTCCCCAGAATGTAAGGGGAGGACCAAGTAGATCTTGGTCAACACCCACATCTGAAAGGTGATGTACATTCATACAACAAAGCTATTCCTAGAATCCCATGCTATTTTTAGTAAGAATTGCCGTTGGACCCTTGTTCGTGGACAGGGATCTGCACAAGTGTCATCTGCGGGTTCACTCAACCCTACTTCCCCTCACAGCTTCTTGGCTGTGAAACTTCCCTGGCCTACAACTAAAAGGTCTTATAAATGTATAAATGACACCTGGCCTCGGGGTCTCCTCGGTTTTCTTTTTCTTTTACTCCTAGCTATTTTTCAGGACAAACAAGTTATCTAGACCTTTCTGCTGGCACTCTGCATATCTGTGGTGGAAAGTTACCAGATGTCAGATCAAATGACCTCTGGAAGCTTTCTAATATTGATAAATCCTTTGAATCATCAATATAAGATTAAGATGTTTAGTCTACTTTTAGTACTACCCATAAGCAAGGTAAAATACAATTAGGAAGCAAAAATGCCAGAGGGGAAGTAAACACACAGAACCTTTTAAAATAATAAAAGAAAAAGAGGTGAATTAAAGTCAAGCCTTGGAAAACATGGATGATTTATCAGCTGACCTTTTCCTACCTCTCTGAGATCATTTCAGAACATTGTACTCTTCAACTTTGAGCTCCATCAGTAGAGAACTTAGTTCATCAAATAGGAAGCCTTGCTACACTGCGTCTCCTCCTCCTTCCTCTATTTGTTAGTTTTTGGTCATTATGACAAATACCTGGAATAATCAACTTAGAAAGAGAGAAGGTTGGTTTTGGTTCAGAGTTTTGAAGGTTCTACTCCATGGTCAGCAGCCCTGTTGCTTGGGATCCTACAATGACACAGCACACCCTAGCGGGTAGCACTTGGTGAAAAATAGATACTCACCTCTTGGCTGGGATGCAAGAAAGGAGAAAGAGGAAGGGGCTGGGGTCCCAATGTCCTCTTCCACAGTATGTTCCAATGACCTAAAGACCTCCCACAAGAACCCACCTCTACCAATAGTGCCAAGCGGGGGCTCAGCTTCAATGAATGAGCCTTTAAGGGACATTTGTGTTCCAAACTATAGCAGTTCCCCTGCTGTATTCCACATAGGAAACTCCATTTACACAATGCTGCTACTGTGAAGCCTTCTTGACTCCCAGGCAAATATATTTCAGCAATAAGGAAGGTATGCACCTGTTTGAGTATGTTCCTGGGCTCACACTACATGGTCTTGAGGGAGTGACTAAACCCTGTGTCTTGGCACCCTATACTGAGAGTACAGGCTTGTGCCACCATGCCCAGCAATATACAAGCTTTGAACCGTACACCTCCACCAGGTTTCCTGGTGGCAAGCTTTAGGGATTAGTTTAAAACCTAGATCCTTCTCTAGAATCTAGATTTTAGATTTTGTCCCTAACATCTAGATTCTTCTCCAGAATCTAGGTTTTAGATTCTAAAATCAGTCCTCATCTTCATTCCCTGAAACTCACAGCATGACCTTAGTCACTGAGCTCTGACCTTCCTCCACTGTGCAAGGAATAAAGAAAAGGAAAGCCATTCTCTTCGAGATCTGGAGCCGAGGGCCTCATTTTATCCATGTTTTCCCTGTCACAGTCCATGCCATGTGGGGGTCTCAGGAGATGTCCCTAACTTGAAGGTATTTCAGTGAGATGGAGGGGAGAGAAAAGACAGCCAGCTCAGAAAGGAGACAGAGAAGAGAAAGAGAGATCCAGGAGCAGCCTCCTTAGAAGCAATCAGATTCTTCTCTAATGTCTGGACTTCTTTGCCTGGGTGAACAGATCAGAAACTGGGGCAGCCCATTGAGGTTAATGGGTAACAGTCACATGGCACATGGTAAGTACTACAACTAAAGTTTGATTAAGTGACTGACCTTTAAATAACAAGATAACAAGTCATGAAAAATTTAGAAAAGTGGTACCATCTATGCTTATTTTATATATTTGAATATGCATATTCAAATAAATAAATATATATTCAAATTTTCCATAGTATCCTTTTGCACTGTATTTGAAACATTTCAAAGTGTTTTTGAAAGTACAGCTTCTTCCCGATCCTGTAATATTCTCTCTCTCTCTCTCTCCCCCCCCCAATGCCAGGACACCATGTAAAAGGAGAACTATAAAGTTATGAACTCTACAAATCAATAAAAGTACTCTTTTGGGTAAAACATGGTATTCTTTTCCACCTTCACCAAGACTAGTCAACTGCTCTTGCTATTTTTGAGTTTGTCTGGGATATAAAATGTCCCCTGAGGAGCTCATGTGTGGCTAGACAATGCAGCCAGCTTTGGAGGTGGGGTGTGATGGAGGACATAGGACACTGGGATCGTGGCCTTGGGGATGATATCTGTCCCTGGCCCCTCCTCTCCCTCTCTGCTTTGGGGACTTCCATCTACCATTCCCTAAAGCCCTGCTACTGAGCAGTTTCTGCCTTGAAGCCAGTCAATCATGGACTGAGAACGTTGAAACCTCTAAAACTACAAAACAATACACCTTTCTTCATCCAAGTTGTGATTAGCATTTTGGTCATAGCAATAAAAAGGCTGACTAAATCACACCACACCCTATCTTCTGTGTGCTAGCTTTTGCGAAGCGCTTTGTGCATCCAGAATAGATCAAGAGGCATCTTGTGCTATAGATGGAAAAGGAAAATCAGTACCTTCCATATAGGTAACTACAATAAGTATCTAGGACAAGTACGTCATAAGGGCGAGTATGAGTAAAATGTACCAGATGTTGACAAAAAACAGGAAGACCATACAGTGTTCTTGTAGAGGAAAGAAGTAGCATTAAACCCTAGGTGAGGGAAGAGATTGCCAACACAAGGTTGGAAAACCAACAGAGGGAGGAACCCAATGGCAGTGTGTTCCAATGCATCAGGAAAGCAGGAGAGAAGCTATGGATGTGAGGAGGCTTGGGTCAAGTAAGAAGGAAGACACAGCCCTTAGTTGCTTTAGGGATCCTACCATCCAGCCATTCTGGGATGGAGAAGTTGGCTGACAGTGACCAGCCAGAATGGCTCTCATGATGACCCCTGGTAAGAGGCAGGGGTGTCACACGGATGGAGCTCTTGGGGGCTCAGATGCACAAAGACACGGGGATGTGCAAAAAGTGAGAGCTCATTCAAGGTCAAGTTAGCCAGGGATAGGGATGGGGATGGGTATGAGTTTTAAGTTCCATTTTGGCCAAAAGCAGAATCCAAGGTGTAGCAGCCATACTTTAGCATCCAAACAGAACATAAGAGAAGCCCTATGATGAATAAGGAAGGATCACTGCTGTAGAGATGAACAAAGACCTCATGCAGCAGGACACGTGCAGGGACCAGGACTCCTCTTGACACTGCAAGAACACACTCTGGGTATTAACCCACAGTGGTCATTGGTGCACGTTAGGAGAACAGGGGTGCAGTTTGAAGAACAGCCTCAAGGACTGAGCATCTACCCCATAGGTGATGTGTGAGCTAAACCTGAGCAAGAGGGAGGCATCTTTATCTGGCAAGTTGAACACCTGTTCCCAGTACTAAAGAATCTAGGAAAACAAGGAATAGGAAGACTAGATCAGTTACTTTTATTTTGCAGTTCAAAATCAATCATATAATTATCAAAAATGTATTAGAGAAAATTAGCTATATCTGGAATATTGGTACCATTGACATTCTTTTTTTTTTTAATTGGTGCATTGTAATTATACATCCTAATGTGGCCCATGCACACAGCACTTGCTGTGTGTTGTCCTCTGGATCCCATCCTGCCCCTCCCTCCCTGAACATGTCAGTCATGCCTTCATATATGGACACAGTATTATCTGAAATGTTTCCTTCAACTATTCTCCTTTTCCTCTTCCTACCTCCCTTCCCCAAATCCCTTTCCACCATTCTACTAGTCTTAGTCCTTATGATCACAGCGTTCCTTTTCTTTCCTCTTTTCTCTCTTAGCTTTCACTTATGGGGAAAAAAAAAAAAAAAAAAAAAAAAAAACAACTATAGGATTCTTGATTTTGTGAGACTGGCCGATCTCACTTAGCATACTATTATCTAGTCCCATCCATTTTCCTGCAAATGACATAATTTTATTCTTTATGGCTGAGTGAAATTGCATTGTATGTAGATAACATTTTCTTTATCCATTCATCTGTTGATGGATACCCACGTTGATTCCATAGTTTGGCTATTATGAAGTTATGCATATCAAAGATAATGGGATTTCCTTTTATTTCTTCCAATTTCAGGTTTTAGGAAAAACATTTTTATACTACTCCAAATTTTTTTCTACATACAATGTAGGAAAGGGGCTTGGGGCAGGCAGCCTGTGGCCCGGGCAGCCGCATACCCTGTGGTTGCAGCATGGACCCCTGGCCCTCACAATCTCCTCTTCTGCATTCTTCATGTTTTGTTGATCCTCCTCTCTGCTCTCCCCATAAACTTCACACTGGAGAAACGTGGAAACCTGCCTTGACAAGTCCTCAGCATTAATCTCAGCAGTTAGGGAATATGCCAGCATCTTGTGTTCCCTGATTCCAGGCACCGCCAGTGTCTACCCTATAGTGTCTCTGTCAACAGGGAACCACCCAACTGTGACATGAGAAACACCACAAAGGTCTACTGGAGGAATGTGCTGCAGGGAAACCAACTTGTTCACTACAGAAACAAACATTAGCATCCTAAATAGACCTAAACCCTTTCAGACTGAAAGGCACTAAAAAGGATGGATAGATACTGATTATTAGTAGACTGGGTCTCAGACTGGGCTGACAAAAAGTTAGTGTGCATGTTCCTTAGTGAAAAATGTCACTATTGGGACAAATGGGATTTAAATATTTTAAATGGACCTTTAAATAAAAAGTCTATCGTATAAAGGTTCTATATCAATGTAGTTTCCTGATAATTCTAAATGTACTCTGATGATATAAGTCAATGTCCTGGATTTTAGGAAATAGATACTAAAGTATTTATAGGTAAAGTAGAAATATGAAACATGTGTGCACTTGCCTTCCAACAAATTGGCAAAAGCAAAAGTGTGTGTGTGTGTGTGTGTGTGTGTGTGTGTGTGTGTGTAGAAAGAGAGAGGGAGAGAGAGAAATTCAGCAAACATGATAAAATATCAACATTGGGGAATGTGCATGAAAGATGAGCAAACATTATTTGATTTAACCTTGTAATTTTGAATTAGTCTTGCAATTTTAATAAATAAAAAAAGGGATACTGCACATGCATTAAGCAGCAGCACTGCATAGGATGATAGTCACATTTCCTTTATACCAGGGAAACTGTTTTGTGCTACCTCTATGAAAATATTATGCTTGATTTTGAATAGAGGGGTAAACATGTTATAAATGTGCTAATTCATCATGGTATAGGCAAATTATAAAGAAGATCTTTGAAAGTTTGCTCAAGGCAAACCATACTCCAGAAAAGCTGACAAAATATAACTCTGGAAACCATCCTTCCCTCTTCCTCCCCATTAGTGCACTCTGGGAATTACCAAGGAAACTATGCTCAGAGTCAGTGCAGAACCAAAGACATAAAACCCATCCACCTTCTTGTAGCAGGAAATATGCATGTAGCTTTCTTATCAGAATTGAGCCATGACTTTCCAAGCAGTATTTGAATAGTATCCACATTACGGTTAGATCTCAATGTTCCCCATGTATTGTGTCTTCAAAAAGCACTCTTCCCTTCCATGATTGGACCACCTGTTATCCAGGCAACATCACAGTTCCCTGTCATTAACCAGAGTCAAACTGTGGTGGCTTTGGGGCATGCAGAGCTTCAACCTGCCCCTTGAGATCTATGGGATCACATTAATGATCAAAGAGGCACATTTTCATGATGCCCCAGCACAATTCAGCCATGTGACTGTCACGCAAATTAGATTTTAGAGACAAAAACTGATTCCGCTAAGTTGAGGCAATCTGTGCATTAAGTTTTTTGTCTTAGAATACAGAAAATCTGAAGTTTTTCTGTAATGCAAGCTTAACACAATGATAAAAATCAGTTTCTAAAATGTTTACTGAGGCCACTGTGGACAAGCTTTCCAGGTACAATTATGTGTGCACACCATGATATTGTCATGTTAAAAAGACAGAAAGAGAGAGAGAGAGAGAGAGAGAGAGAGAGAGAGAGAGAGAGAGAGAGAGAGAGAGAGTCTCTGAAGAATGGCAGCATTTGTGTGGGATTAGAAGAGCTTGCCACTGTAAACTAGGCAATTATTCAAAGAGGTTGAAGCAAGAGAAAAATTTTAAAGGCAAAAAATAAGACTTGCAAAAGGTATTTTGAAAAAAATCATTGGACACAATGATTAGTAACAAGGGCGACATCATCCTGAGATTGCAGAGACAGGTGCTGAGCAGATGCCCTGGCAGAAGTATTTTCTGTATAAGGTTGCGCTGGCCTTTGGGTAAAGCTGTGATTCTGGCAGTCTTCTGCGACAGTTACTATCAGGTACTCATGCATGAAGAATCTTCCTGCACAGTCTCCCATTTTTATTTATATATTTGTCATTGCTAGGGTTGCCAAAAATGACTCCACTTTGATTCTAACAATGTTCTTAACACCTTGTGCTCAAGTAGCGACTATTATCATCAGTCTTCTTTTCCTTTTGTCTACAGACACTAATTCTCTGTTCCCCTAAAAGAAGGTCCATTTTAGTCATTTAGACATAGTACATTGACCCATCAGAGCCCACAGCCCTGGACCCAAAACTGAAATTTTAACTGACTTTCTTATGGGTTTGTTGGACTGACACACATTGACCTCTTTTTTTCCCACATGCTATGAACTGTGAGGTCTGGATCTGGGGCTTCTGTGCTTTTTTCTGTACCTGGGATCTTGAGGGGCGTGTGGTCAGCACTAACCTAAGGGAGTGGGTCAGCCAGTGCTCTTCACACACCGTCACTCTGGGTTTCCACAGTGGACATCCTGCTGCTCCATCCCACACCCTTCTGGTTCCCAGCTATACCCTTTAGTGGCTTGTCCCTGGTTGGAGGGGACCTGCCAATTAGGGAGGCTATGACTTGACCTCAGGGCCTCAATCCTGGGCTCTTCCAAAGGGCAGTCACTGCCCCTGCTGGAAGACGTGCTGAGTCAAGTTTTCCCTTTGCCTAATCCTGCCTTCCTCTCTTCCCTAAGGGGTGACTGGCCTTGGAGAGCAATCTTCATCCATCCTCTCCAGGGAACACTCTTTTCAGGGAACTCAGTCTAAGCAGTTTGTATCCCTCTGGGTGCATTCTGTCCCTTTTGATTCTATTTTTGATCTTGACAAATTTCCTTTCCTTGCTTTTCCATTCTCTAGTTTTAAGACGTTGGTAATGTCCTGTGCCCAGCTGGACCTAGAATCTCATTAGATAGGACTTCCTTGTCCTCCCTCCACATTTTTTGTCTTTTAGATCTTATACAACCTTTACTGCTGATTTCCTTATACGAGAAGGAGAAGAGAGAGTCTTCCATGCTAGATAGAAATGCGCCTTGAGAGTATTTGTGAAGAAAGTTTGAAATATGGAGATGTGTGTTGTCTTCCCTCAAATGAGATGAGGATCAAAAAGCTTTTGATGACTGGAAAGATCACAAGTAAGTCAGGAAGACACGCATGAATGATGTAACCTGCTCATAAGACCTTGATTACAAACAATGACAAGAACCAGCGAGGAGAGGATAAATAGAAACTCTCATACATTGTTGGTAGGACGGTAAATTAACACAACCACTATAGAGATCAGTATGGAGGCTCCTCAAAAAACTAGAAATGGAACCACCATATGACCCAGTTGTACCATTGCTCAGTATTTTCCCAAAAGAATTAAAGTTAGCATAGTATATCAACACATGTAGATTCATGTTTATAACAGCACAATTCACAATAGCCAAATTATAGAACCACCCACCCAGACGCCTGCCAACCGAGGCATGGGTGAAGAAAATGTGGTATGTATGCACAATGGAATTCTACTCAACCATAAAGAATGAAATTATGTCATTTGTGGGAAAATGAGTAGAACTAGAAGACATTATGCTAAGCAAGATCAGCCCATGTCAGAAGGTCAAGGGCTCTGTGTTTCCTCTCCTATGTGGAAGATAGGAGAGAAAGCAGGAAACACAGGAACTTCAGATCAGTGAGGAGAGACACCAGCAGAATAGTGGAAGGGGTTTAGAGGAGGGAGATTGAGAAGGAGAAAAGGAGGACTGGGGAAAGAAGCCATTCAGATAATGCCTTGGCAATATATGAAGGCATCATTATCGATTTCACTAACATGTACAGCAAGGGAGAAGGGGGGTTGGGGTGGGATGGGATGTGGAAGGAAATACATCAGGAACTGTATGACAGCTGGGTGTGAGGGTGCACACTTGTAATCCCAGTACTGGGGAGGCTGAGACTGGAGGATCGCAGGTTCACAGCCAGTCTCAGCTATTTAGTGAGGCCCTCCAGAATTTATAGAGACCCTGTTTCAAAATAATGAATAAAAAATAGGGCTGGGGGTGTAGCTTGGAGGTAGAATGCCTCTGGGTTCAATCTCCAGTACCACACATACACAAAAAAAAGAGTCTGTATGTTTTATCACATTGACTATCACTTTGATGTATAACTGCAAGGCACTAATAAAAGAAATTGCAGGAGTGTGCAATGTCATATTATTGTCTTAAGCTGTTGTCGAGCAATTTAATTACTTATTTTGCTCATCTGTAGTTTCTGTCGCCTGGAAATCCTGGGAAACAAAGTGTTGTGCTTGGCAACTTGGCAGCTTCTGATGCACGACTGTTTGTATCGTGTCTGAAGCATTGATACTTGGCTGTGAAATCAGGTGTGCCTCAGCTAGCAGGCAGCAGCTACAACTTATACTTGAACACCATGTTGGCATTAAGTAAATGGTGCCCAACAGCACCACAGAACAAGGTGCTTTTGGTGAAAATTCCACTTCCTGTTAAATGGTGAAATTGCAAAAAGGAAAATGTGGCTATGTTTCCTGTTTTTAAAATACTGGATATAAGCTGGATGTGGTGGTGCACACTTGGAACCCCAGAATTTGGGAGGCTGAGACAGGAGGATTTCAGGTTCATGGCTAGCCTCAATACCAGCAAGGCCCTCTGCAAGTTAGTGAGACCTTGTTTCCATATATATATATGGAATGGGTGGGGGTGTAGCTCAGTTGTAGAATGCCCTTTTCAATCCCCAGTACAAAAAAGAATAAAGAAGAAAAATACTGAATATAAAATCAAAACAGTACAACTGAGGACACTTAATGTATATGACATAAGAAATGCTAATGATTGAAAGAGGTATGAATCAACTGTTAGTTCTTTCTTAGCCAACAACTAGTCTTTGGAAAACCTGCTTTTGAAACATTGGTAAGGTCACAACATTTTGATTTTTATTTCTTATATCTTCAAACCTCAACACTGTCTTTAATTCTGTGATTGAACAGCACAGATGTGTTCTTTTGGGGCACTTGCTGGGTATAAAATTTCACTCTTAGTGGAACCCACTATCTCCATTCTACATGGTAACCTCATTCTGTCACTACAGTGAAATCAATTTCCAGGTATTCTAGACAAAGAGCAGAACAGTGAGATGAGAGTAGAAGGTGGCATTTTGCCATTTTGCTCCTGTGCCTGAAATAGTCTGCATATACATTTTAATTGAACCACTTTGAGCTCCTGAAAGACACTTGATAGCTTGGAAAATCATCCAAGCTAGCAGTATATTCAGGTGAACAAATACAAAATCATTTAAAATGATTAACATGTATGGTCATTATCCTTAAAGCAATGAGTTCAGAATCAGGAAAATAAGGTGTGTGTGTGTGTGTGTGTGTGTGTGTGTGTGTGTGTGTGTGTGTGTGTAGATTAATTCTTTTAAAATTGGTCTTTACTCCAGGGTGAATAAAAAGGAGGTTGTCAGATTATCCTCAGTGGGGCTACTGAACATCAGCTAAATAAGTCTTAATATTTAAAGACAAGGGATTACAATCATTTCAGCAATTTTCAAGTGACAGATTGGATAGTAAATCTTGTAAAGTGCTTAATTGACACATCATCTTCTGTTAGCCTGACTCCAACTGACGGCTGGATTCAGGAACATAACAGAAAGCAAGTGACATTTCTATAAGAACAGATGAGCCCAGAGAGCTGCTTTCCTCCGATCTTTGCAGACTGCTGACCACCTGCCCTCTTTGAAAAATGATGTGCTGTGCCTCACACACACACACACACACACACACACACACACACACACACTATACACTGTCTCTCAACCAGAGGCAAAACCTGCTGTCCTCCCCTGCAAGGGAGCTCGCAGGGATCACAAGCAGACCAAAAGTCTTACTCATCTGGTAGTTGCTACGTTCAATTTCATGGGAGTGTACCCAGGAAAAGCATGTTATTCCTTTCACACTTTTCTTTCTTTTTGTGTCTATATTTTTTCTTTTTTCTTTAATACTCTGATTGGAGCATTATAATCTTACATCATTGTGTAGTTCCAAGTATAGGGACATCCATGCACCCAACACCTTGTTGAGCTTCCTCCGGCTCCCTCTCTTCTCTCCCCTTTTCCTATGCATGATATTGAAATCGGTATTGGTATTCTCACATATGTACATAACATGTGTCAATGGAAGTGTTTCCTTCATTGATTTTTCTCCAGAATAAAAAGAGGTTTGGGGAAAAACACTGATATACCCCCCCCACCCCTGAGTCTCAGCATGTTATTACCATCCCAGAAAGAAGTAAACTCAGAATCCTAAGACATTACACTGGCCCTGTTCTACCTCTAGGGTACTGCATTAGTCCATTTTCTGTTGCTCTTATAAAGTGCCTGACACTGAGTAACACAAAAAGAAAAGAGGTTTATTTAGCTTGCAATTTCAGAAGCTGAAAGTCCAAGATCAGGCAGCCCCATCCTTTGGTGAAGACCTTGTGGCAGTGATATCACCATGAAAGTAGTATGTGCAAAAGAGATAGCATGGAGAGAGAGGAGGCCAGAGGAATTGGAGGGCAGGCACATTGTTTTTATAACAACTTGCTCTCTGGGGAATTAATCAGGGTCCCAAGAGAATGACATTAGTCTATCCTAAAGATGATGCCCAATGACTAATCACCTTGAATTATGACTTGCCACCTCCCAGAATCACTACAGTAGAACCAAACTCCTAGCATCTGGGCCTTGAGGGGCACACTCAAACCATATCCAAACCAGAGCTGGTGCCAGTAAGGTGAGCAGACTTCCTCATTCATGATCCAAAAGTGTGCTGTGGCAGAAGTGGAGGAGGTCTTGGGAAGGTTCCCCGTGACACACTGGATTATGCCACATGACCAGGTGTTCTGCTAAGTCACAGTGCCACATGGGACATGGGACATTCTCCCTCAAAGTCCTGGAACTCCGGGCAATGTGAAGGACTGCACTCTCACACGCCCTCGTCCAATTGAAAGGCTGAGTGCCAATCACACCGGACCACAGACACCGAGGGCTCGCTCTCTGCCAAGCACCATGAGCCAGCATTGACACAGGTGACTTAATCTCACTGTCACACGGTACCAGTTACTTATTGTCCTCTCTTCCCAGTTAGGAAGGGTAAGGCTGCATGTCAGGACCCAGAATATTGCCCAACCTCACACTGCTCAGGAGAGGCACAGCTCAGCTCTGCCCTGACGCATGGCCATGTAACAACAGGACACCAGGAGGGATGGGAGGAGTATCCCACAAAGGCATCCAAGAGCCCCAAAGCACGGACTCCTCAGCCCAGAAATGGAGGGAGAGCTTTTCAGGGGTCATCTGTGCAGCAAGGGGTCCAGTCTGGGCAGGGAGGGGATGCCCCTTGCAGAGGGACAAAAGGGGGTATGGCACCGCTCCCAAGGGACACATACAAGGGCCAGGTCCTAGATAGAGTACGGGGGCTGAGAGCACCTCACTGGGTCCAGGTAACTGGACTGCAGAAATCTCCTATGGACTTCCGATAGCTGTGAGTTATCTATGAGGAATCACTCCCTACTGGTGATTCGTGTTTTTTAAAACACTTCTACTGGTGCATTGTAATTGTATATCATGGTGAGGCTCAAAGTGATACAAGCATACATGCAGCTGGTCCTGGGTGTATTTTTGTCTGGATCCCACTGCTATCCGCCCTCCCCCATATCTGTTAGTGAGATTGGCAGCGCTACCTTCAGATATGGACCCGGCATTATTTGAACTGTTTCCTTCCTCAGTCCTCCTTTTTCTCTTTCTACCTCCCTCTCCCAACCCCCTTGCACTATTCTGCTGGTCTCTTTCTTCCTTTGTATAATGACCTTTTGGTTTCCTTTTTTATCTTAAGCTTCCACAGATGAGAGAACAGTTTAAAAGTCTCCTATGCCTTTTCATCGAAGCAAGCACACATTCTAAGGGGGGCTGCCGCTGTGGATTGGATACTGTCTCAGTGTCCCCCGAGGCTTCAGTGCTGGGGTTTAAGTCCCACTGTGAACTGTCAAGAGGGTGGAGACTTAATCTGACTCTGGTGTTTGGAGGTGGAGTCTTTGCCAGGTGATCAGGTCTTTAGGATGGAGTCTCCATGATAGAGTCCTGATGGCTTTCTAAGAGGAAGAGAGACCAGGAGAGAGAAGAACACACTTGTGCTCCCTGTCTCTGGTCATGCAATGCCTTGTGCTGCTTCAGGACTGGGACAGCAAGAAGACCATCACCAGATGTGAACCTTGAGCTCCAGACCTCTGCTCCCAAACAAACCTGCTTTCTTATAACTTGCCCTGGAGTCAATCTTGTTTATTAGCAACAGAAAATGGATGAATGTAGTGTTTCTCCTGGCCCAGGTCCGATTGATTTGCAGGGCTCAGGATCTAGAGCAATTTAACATCTAGTAGAATTGCTGGTTATTTCGGCCCTGGGACTCTCTGACATAAGCTAGGGTCGAGTTGACCCTCTGGTTGACTCCTGGACCCAGATTCTCTAGGAAGAGCCTGGCTACTCATGAGGATTTCTGAGTCAATTCATCAGCTCAGGGCTAAGTCAGTTTTCCTGGGCTCCTTCTGCAGCTTCTCTAGACAAAGTTTGCCTTCAGCTCTTGCTGCTTTGGCTGTGGCAGGACATCCCTTCCTCTCTGTTAGTAGTAGCTGGTGATACCAAGGCACTTGCTTCCCCTCCTGGAGCACCTTTGACTGGTGCTCTGTGTCCTGGAAATGGTCCCCTTCCAGTTCCTACAGGCAGGACTGCGGCTTCACTCTCCCTGGGGCTCCACACTCAAAAACCACATGGTAAGGTGAGGAGAGAAGAAGGCAAGTTAAAAAAGAAGACTGCATATGAACTACATCTGAGAGCTTGGAGGTTTAAAAAGATGTTCAGATAATCTTGGCATGATTTCCCTGGCTTACATAAGCTTCTGCTTTGAAACTGTCTTAGAGAAGAGAAAGGTCTGAGATAAAGATGCACGGAAACAGAAGATGTCTATTAAACATTTTTAAAAAATGCAACGTGCTGTTTATTTATCAATACTTCACAGAAAGAAAACATTCAGATGGGAATGCATATACCCAGCACGTCCAGCCATAAAGATCCTTTGTATTTTATGTTTCATTACGATCTTAACCACAGGGATAGGTTGCAAATGCACATTTCTTCAGCTTCAAATCAACGTTTATAATATCCTGGCTGATGTATAATGCTATTGTTTATCCAGGCTTCATTTTATGTTTAATTTGATGACTTGCAAGACTAAAGAACTGAATAAACATCTCTTCTCATTAAATGAAATTTCAGTTATGGGCCATGATGGGGAATACTGAAATCTGATCAGAATTGAATGTACTGCCAAGAAAAGAAAAGAAAAAAAAGACTGAGAAGGAGGGATGACAATAAACAATCATATACAATCATATATATATATATATATATATATATATATATATATATATATATACATATATATGTATATATATATATATGTATATATATGACGATGCTTTAAATAAAGTAGGTTCTGCATGAAAATAGAGGGAGCAAAAAGACAGTGTGGTTCCTCACTGAGGAAGGGGGCAGCCCACAGACCACTCTGACCTCCAGAGGCTTTGCTCTTGCAACCTTTGGGCTAGGGGTGTAGCTCAGTGGTAGAAACCTGTTTTTGTTTTTGTTTTGTTTTGTTTTGCAGTACTGGGGACTGTACCCAGGGGCATTCTACCTCTGAGCTACACCCCCAGACCTATTTTTTATTCCTTATTTTGAAACAGGGCCTCATTAAGTTGCAGAGAGCCTCACTAAGTAGCTGAGGCTGGCCATAAACTTGGATCCCCTGCGCTCAGCCTCCCAAGTACTGGCTAGAAACTACGCCTGGCTAGAAACCCCTTGTTTTTTACACACATGCACAAACATGCACAAAAGGTTAAACAGAAGCAAATATAACACACATAAAAGGGTAGTAATGAATCCTTAATTGTATCAAATTGACAAAATTGGTTTTTAACCCCTGCCCCATGTCATAGTTACGTTTATTTTACACAGGTGCATGTATTTAGAAATGGGAGGAGTCCTTCCTCATGGGTCTTTTTCTCTACACATTCTTCGATGTCCATCTCAGTCTCATTTCTCACATACGTATCCTTTGCTCCTGTACTGCTTTTCTCTCTGAGTCTCAGTGGAAGCTGGCCAGAATCCCCGAGTACAGAGCTGTCATCAGTGGTGTTAGCTTAGACACAGCTAACCCTGGGAAGACAAGGTGTCTCAGAAGCCACCTGGCTCTGGGCCCACCTGGTTTCATGACGGTGGGCCCGTCACCAAACACACCAAGATCAGGACTCATTGGCTGCTCTGCTACCAATCACCAGTCCTTCCAGACTTGCTCCTTTGTTGTACCCAGGCATGATTTGCATGGGAATCCTGTTTCCCAGAGCTGGGAAGGAAGTCCTCTCCAACAGTACAGCTCTCCAGACAGCCTTGCCCATGAACTTGGAAAAGAATCAGCAGTGTTTTGTAAGGTTGAAATGTGTCCCTCAAAACCATGTGCTGGGATTTCATCCCCAGTGCCACAGCATTGGAAGGCGGGGCCTAACAGGGGTGCTCAGGCCCGGAGTGCTTCCTCCTCCAGAAGAGATTAGCAGTAAAGGCTGGAGTTGCACAGTCAGTCACCTCTGGCTCTCTCTCTCCCGGACAGTGTCTTGCCCCTCTGCCTTCTGTCATGAAATAACAAGGCAGCAGGAAGCTCTTCAGGAGATGTGAGCCCTCGCCCTGGCTTCCAGAACCGTAAGCAATATATCCATGTTACTTATAGTGACCCATTCTCAGGTATCCTTTTACAGTAGCATATCACACAAAGAGAACATCCCTCCGCAATTATCCTGAAATCTAGGAAGCTGAAAGGCAAAGCTTTTCTCATGCAATAGTGTTTGTCTAGGGTTATTTTCGGAGTTAGGAAGCAATTTTCTTAAAAGAAAAAAAAAAGATTCTGTCACTTCTATGAAAATAATTGACAGTATTTGTTGCCAATACTAAATTTGAGATTTTAAGTGGAAAATGTAAGTTTGGAAAACTTATATTCACCATCAGCAGCTCAATAGTTTCTTTAATACTTTCTTACTGAGGTTGCTGAGGATATTAACAAATGTATTTTGATACTGTGTCAACCTTAGAATGATCTGCATAACTTCGTGAGCCAATATTTTTTTCCAAAGGACCAAGGCATGATGTTATAAAATCATGTGTAGAGCCAGGCGCGGTGGCGCACGCTTGTAATCCCAGCATTCGGGAGGCTGAGACTGGAGGATCCGGGTTCGCGGCCAGCCTCAGCTACCTAGTGAGGCACTCCGCAACTTAGACTCGGTTTCAAAATAAAGAATAAAAAATAGGGCTGGGGGTATAGCTCGGAGGTAGAATGCCCCTGAGTTCAATCCCCAGTACCGCAAAAAAAAAAAAAAAAAAAAATCATGTGTAGGTAAAAGGTGTATTCAAAGTACAAGATAGACCAATGGATTATAAGGAATAAAGTATAAATAGTTCTTTGATATAGTTTCAGGCTCCACATTGTAACTAAATTCTAAAAATCTACTAGTGAATTTTGATATGATACCATATGATACTGACATGGGCTTTCTGCTAATTTTAAAGAATTCATAAGTGCCCATTTTAAATGTCCGCATTTAATTTATAATGCAGTAAATATTAATAGAGATAACCCATATAATTAAAATTGGGGGAATTTGATAATTTTGAAGAGTTTTGCAGAAAACAGAATACTTTTGCTATATTTTTGTGTGCATGGAATGAGAGTGTTGGATCATACACTACATCCATTTTACACATGTGAGTTCCTGAGTTACTCATCTAGATTCCACTGAGACTAAACGGATCTTCAGAGATTCAGCTACTGACTAGAAATGGCTTCAGATATAGAGTAGGAATAATGGATATTCAGAGTTATTGGGGAAGATAGAATATGGGGATGAACATTACAAACCAAGAAGGACCTGCTGACTAGAGGGTAATTATGATCTTGGACTGTATCACAGTGGAATCCCCTGGAGAAGTCTAAAAACACAGATAAGTTTCCTACTCTGGGGATTATTATTTTCATACTACTTTATTATGAAAATTCCAAACGTACAAAAAGTTGAAAATATTTTATAATGAACACTTCAATACTCACCTAGAATTAACCTTGTGCCATACTTACTTTATCGCTTTTCTGTTTATATTAAATGAACCCGTGGTTACGTGACCCCTGCTGTGTTCTAATTGCATTCGTTAATTAACATCACATCAAGAAATCCCTTCCATGTTAGTGAACGCAAATCCTCAGCCTCATCTTCAAAGTGGCAGCCTATTATTTTTGCATGGATACGCCAGGATTTATTAACTCGTCTCTGACGACGAAATACTTTGGGTTGGTTCAACCCTTTACTAATTTGAGAAGTGTTGAGATGCACTTGCTTTTCCATAACAATGATCCTTTATTCTCTAGGCTAAAATCTAAGCATTAGGATTTCTCCCTGAA
Organism: Graphiurus murinus; assembly: GCA_004027655.1. Classification (NCBI taxonomy): domain Eukaryota; kingdom Metazoa; phylum Chordata; class Mammalia; order Rodentia; family Gliridae; genus Graphiurus; species Graphiurus murinus. The sequence continues at coordinate 46,364 of PVLC010003500.1, read as the reverse complement.
TGAGCATAAACACTTTTAGATTTTCTCCTGTGTGTTACAGGAACTTTTGTTAATGTGATTTTCCTTTGCAAGACAAGTCCATATGTAGATGTTGAAAATAAGGTAGAATTTAGTTCAAAGACAAGAAGCATTGAGGGACATGTTAACTCCTTTGAAACGCTGTGTCATATGGTGGCTAGGGCCATGGGAGAGTGCTTGCCTAGCATGCATGATGCCCTAGATTCAATCCCCTGCACCAGAAACAAACAAAAAAGATTTCTATGAAATATTGTGTCATTTAATAGCTCCTCCTTGGCAAACATCTGTCAAAGGAATGAATACCTAACGATGAAGACTTATTTTAGAAGTAGACTTATTTTAGGAGTTTCTGACTAGAAGGCTAAGAATCACAAACAGAGTTGCTAGGAGCTCCACTTTGGTTACACCCCAGAACCCCTTTTATTCCACCCACCCAAAATGGAAACACTTTTTAAAAAATTGTCATTGAACTCAAAGGTGCCATGTAATTTGTTGTATGACTGCAAAATGCATTATGACTAATAGAGTTTGCAAGCTATTCACACTTTCTTTTTTTTTTATTTTTTTATTTTTTTTGTGGTACTGGGGATTGAACTCAGCGGCATTCTACCTCCGAGCTACACCCCCAGTCCTATTTTTTATTCTTTATTTTGAAACCAAGTCTCACTAAGTTGCAGAGTGCCTCACTAGGTAGCTGAGGCTGGCCGCGAACCCGGATCCTCCGGTCTCAGCCTCCCGAATGCTGGGACTACAAGCGTGCGCCACCACGCCCGGCCACACTTTCTTATTAAAAAGTCAGCTTTATTGAGGTATACTTCCTGTTCATAAAGCTTTCTTTTTAAAAGTGGACAGTTCAGTGGGTTTCGGTATCCTTGCAAAGTTGTGCATCGATTCCAGCGTCTGGTTCCTGGGTGTCCTCTTCACTCCCACAAGAGCCCTTTCTCTGCCTTTTGCTTACTGCTGTAGTTGGGTCTGGATCATCCCTGCAATGGCTCATGTGTGGGGCAAGGTAGCAAGGTTGAGGGGCGGGGCTTTCTGGCCATGAGCAGAGCGTGGGCTCTAACCTCATTGGTGGGTTTTCTCCTCATCATTGATTAGACGACCAGGAAGTGGGACTTATCTTCTTGCCCCCGCATTTGTAAGTTTTGTTTGGAGGGAAGTCTGTTCAAATTCGTTTCCCATTTTGAATTGGTCTATTTGTCCTTTTATTGTTGAGTTGAACACCCAGATGCTTTTATTCTCCATCTTTCCGAGGTCTGCTCATTTATGTACAGGAGCTAGATCCTGCTTATGGGCACAGGCGAAGGATCACTAAGCAGCTCTCCTCTCCTGGCTGGTTTTGAAGCATAGATAGAGTGAAAGACCGGCAGGCTACAAGTTCATTGAAAACCAGCAGAGACAGACTTTCCCTCCCTATGGTGGCCAAACACTTTGGCTGGCATTTCCTGGCACGGCATGATTAGGACAGGCTGTCCTCCTCCCCTAACTGTCAGTGACTCCCTTTCCCTCCCAAAGGTGCTTTGAATAGTGACAGAAATCATCACATATAACACCTGAGTGGGTACAGAGAGCTGCTTGCAGGAAAATGTCATTTGAAATGTTCAATGAAGACAAGTTGTATATATTTATACACATGCACACATATACACACACATACACACATATATTTATATGTTCGTGTGTGTGTGTGTGTGTGTGTGTGTGTATACTGAATGGCATTCTACCTCTGAGTTACACTCCTATTCCTTTATTTATTTATTTTTTATATTATAACAGGGTCTTGCTAAGTTGCTGAGGCTAGCCTCGAGCCTGCGATCCTCCTGTCTCAACCTCCCAAGTACTGGGATGACAAGAGTGGCCACCACGCCTGACTGCATCAGCCTCTCTGTTGAACAAAGATGCGCTTTTCTCAATTAGAAATCATTCAGGATTGTGGTGACCATTGCTCTCCACTGAGTTCTACCCCACTCTTCTGAGAATGGCAGAAGGAGGTGTGCAGGAACTTGCATTATCCCCATTTTGGGAAAATTGCACAAATAATAATCTCAAAAAATTATGTCAGTTTTCTGCACACCACGAGCTGGCTCACCATTCCATGCTGGTGTAATAACCTCCACTCTCCTGTGATTACCATAGATTTTCGGGCTATAAAACTAAGCTGTAGAAAGACACAGCAAATTGCCCAAAGCCATCGGATTTTCAATGTAGGCTTGGACCTGAGCAAAAACAACCTGACTCCGTAGTTAGCTCAGCACCTCTTCAAACCTGTCCTCCTTCCCATCTTCCCAGTGCTCCTTCAAAAATACTTTGAGTCCTGAGAGTGGCAGGGCCTTCCATAGAGGAGCAAATGCAGGTCAGTCCTCATGATGTTTTGCAGGGTAGGGGAGGCAGTGGATGCTGAATAGGAACATGAACGACACCTGCTAGGACATAAGCAGAGTCTAGGAGAGGATTATTTTGTATGGGATAATCCGGGAAGTCTTCCTGCATATGATGGCCTTATAGCCAAGACCTGGAGAAAGTAGTTGAATATTATGCATGGTCCTAAAGGAAGAGGATTCTACCTGTGTAGGAGCGGGGCCGATGCAGGGTTGTGACACAAGCATGCACCACAGCAGCCCCTGCAGGAGCCCGCAGAGTGTCTGGGCAGAAGGAGGAGAAGCATTGGGGACCGTGATAAGGACTGGGCTCGTATGACCTGTGAAGTGGGGAGCGGTTGCAGGGATGTGGCGGACCCTTCTCGTTGCTCTGGTGACACTCTGGTGATACAGCCCAGGTGGTGGCAAGAGGCACCTGCCAGAATTCACACAGAAAGAATGCAAAATGGTCATGTGGGCACGGAGCATAGGCCCGGGCTCTCCAAGGACCCAGTGAGTGTGCATGAGAGACAGCAATGCCACGGAGGAGTCTAAGGTCTGTGAAGACGGAGGTCTTATTTACTGGGCAGGGGAAACACCAAGAAATGTGTTTGGGTAGTTGGTAAATGTCACACTTGAAACACCTCCTGGATGGGAAGCCATCAAACTGCCTACTCCTTCCTATGCCTTCTTTATCAAGGATGGTAAAGTAAAATGAGATAATACGAACAGCAATTGCCTGTGGAGTAAGCTTGTGCTAGGATGTCTCCTGGACACATTTCATGTGTGATTTGCTCTATCTTGTCCCCTAAATCTTAGGAGCTTATTATCACTCTTCCTGAGTCCCCTATCATGCCCTAGGCTGTCCACCATGTTACCCCTGCAACCATATCAAGCGTGGGTCTGGGAGACACAATGAAAACCATGGTTCAAGTTCAACTCTAGCAACCGAGGGCTGAGACCAACCTCACCCATGGCTTGAGGTCAGCAATTGCCTTGTAAAATCCCTGAAGGTTTATTTATGGGCAGGTCAGGTACTGCAAATCTTATCAATTACATTTAATGTCACTATTTTTTTTATTTATTGCTATCTTATCCATTTTCAAAAGAATATGATTACAAGTTTTGGGGTTTGGTTTGGTATAGTTACTCCTCTTTACTTTTTGTACTCTCTATAGTTGAATTGTAAAAAACAAACAAACAAACAAACAAACAAAAAAAAAACCCATGGGACTAGACGGCAGAAGACACAGTGTCCCATCTCAGCTCCACCAAGGGCCAGAGGAGGCATGTGGGACCTCTCTGGCCCTTCATTTCCTCTGGAATGAAATGAAAGTTTTGGACAAGATAAAACTTAAAAGCTTTAAAAGCCAGTGAGATATATATGGAGATAAATCTAGAATTCTGTTATGACAGATATACAAGTGAGTAGGGAAAAAGAAATATGTGATAAGAATGGTCATTTCTTTGAAAAGAGCGGTTTGTGTATAAAATGGAATTTTATAACCTAAATCCATTCTCTTGGCTACTATTTATGCTGCCAAAAGTAAATACCGATAGGACATTTAATTTTTGCTTTTCTTGTGTTTCTTGTCACTGGAGGGAAAAAGAGGCCATTGAAGGATTCAGTCAGGTGTGACTAAAAGGAAAAACATAGTTCTGCATTGAATAGATAGCCAAAAAGAACATGCTTCCAGGACCCAGAACCACTGCTCCCCTGAAATGCACATTTCTCCCAAATCAAAAGTTCTGGAGTGCTGTCCATTCACGTTCATGGTAGCCTGATAAACCAGACATGGTGGATAACTTTTCTTTCACAAGACTGTGGAGTCAGGCAGGATTCTGTCCTCCTAGTCACACGATAAAGGAATCCCCTGAGGAGGGTTTGTGTTCAGAAGACAGACCAAAATTCAAGTCAGCATATCCTGATGCTGTATGTTTTCAAAGAGATTATTGGCCTTGATGGGTTTTGCATCAAGGACTGTTGGGACTGAAAGTTAAGGACACTGTGCTTCATGATGTTTGTGGCTTTTTGTCTCTGAGCTAAATAAATTCTTTCTAGATATGTTAACCCAAGTAGATCTGTGTTTCTTTGGAAGGATTTTGACCGACTTCACCTCCTATTGCTTATCAATCTTCATCGGTATTCTCTCTCTCTCTCTCTCTCTCTCTCTCTCTCTCTCTCTCTCTCTCTCTCCATTTTAATTATAACAGCCACCGGATGTTAATAACTGGTCTGTACGGCTGTGTTCACAACTCTTGTGGTATAAATGTTTGTGTTCCTCCTAAGTCCATGTGTTGAGATCTAGTTACCAATGTGTGGGTGCTATGAGGTGGAGCCTCTGAGAGCTGGGAAGGTCCTGAGAGCTGAACCCCCAAGAATGGGCTTAGTGCCATAATAAAAGAGGCCTAAAAGAGGCCTGAGAGAGTTGTTTGCTCTCCCACTATCCCTCCTGGCACATGAGGAGGACATAGGAAGAATACACCAAGAGAAAGTGCTCACAAGACCCCAAGAGTGTCACTGTCTTGATCTTGGGTTGCAGAATCCTCAGAACTAAGCACATTTTTGTTGTTGTTTATAATTTACCCAGTCCAAAGCTTTTTGTCATAGCCTCATGAATTGAATTGGCTACCACACTTCTCTCTCGATTTCTACTTGAATGCTCAAACACATCTGTGATCCTGTCACTTCTTAATTCCATTCCAAGTTCTTTTTTTTTTTGGTACTGGGGATTGAACTCAGGGGCATTCTAACTCTGAGCTATACCCCCAGACCTATTTTTTATTCTTTATTTTGAAACAGGGTCTCACTAAGTTGCAGAGTGCCTCACTATGTAGCTGAGGCTGGTCATGAACCCGGATCCTCAGGTCTCAGTCTCCCAAATGCTGGGATTACAAGCATGCACCACCACACCTGGCTTCCAAAGTTCTTAATATTTTGCCTTCAGGAAAAAGAAAAACCTTCAGATCCCTTCATCTGACATTCCATTGTAGGCTTGCTCATGCCACTTTACTGCATACTGTGGGTGAGTCCCTGGGACTGCCTGACTGCCTGACTGCCTGCCATTTTGTTTGTTTGTTTTGTTTTTTTACTACAAATGTTCCTGACACCATATCTTCTTGCTCAATACATCTTTAATAACCTAAAATGTCATATCTTCCCTGCCTTCCTATGGCAAGAGCAACCTCCTCCCCTGTGAAATGTCAGAGGGGACTTGGCTTCCCTTATCACATAATACATTATCATGTCTTGGTATTAGTGTGCTATCTGCACATAATTGAAGAGAGGAAGCATGGCACTTAAGAACAGGAAGTCCGGGATATGCTTTAGCATCTTGGCTATACCCTTGTGATTCATGTGACCTTGAGCAAGTTACTCGCATACTCTGGATGTCAGTGTCCTTATCTGGAAAATGAAGACAATAATGGCACAGTCAGCCCTCCAAATCCATGGATTCCCCATCTATGGATACAAGCAATTGCAGATGGAAAATACTTGGAAAAAATTGTGTCTCTACTGAATATGCACCAAATTTTTTCTTTTCATGATTCCCTAACATTAGAGTTTAACAACTCTTTACATGACATCTGCATTGTATGAAGTATTACAATAGTATGGAAATTAATTTAAAGTATAAAAGAGGATGCGCGGAGGTTACATACAATTACTGCACCATTTAATATAAGGGGCTTGAATATCTCCAGATTTTGGTATCCTCAAGGTATCCTAGAAACACATGAGGGTCAGATGAATTCATTCATTTATACATGAATATAACAACTGAAAGCATTTTCATTTCCACTAATTGCTCAATAAGTACCAGCTACTATTCTGAGCTCTTTGTCAGATACTTGATTCTCTGGGTGATGTCTGGGACTTGAAGGTAGAACCATCATGGAGACATCTACTAGCTCCAGCAATGAATGGGGTACATGGCAACTCTTTAATTCTATCATCTTTGGTTTCAAGTTTCAGTGGCATCTGCCTTTGAAAATTCCTGACTTTCTAACATTAACTGTAACCAAAATAGCATGTGAAGGGACTTTTGGTGTCCATTCCAGCATGCAAGGAGCTTGGAAGTTGCTATGCAGTCCCTATAATGAGAAAGAGCTGGACTAATGAAAATCAATCACTCCTCTTGGACTCATCATGTGAACACAGGGTGAGCCACCATTCTCAACAGAGAATAGTGTAGACCATTCACATGGAACAGAAGTTTCAGAAGCTATGAATACATAGAAAAAACAGATGATAGTTTTGATGAGCTGCTGGAAGCTAGGTGTAAACCAGTGTAACAGTGAGATATTCCAGGGATGACCACCTCAGGGGCCTCTAGCCTACTCATAGACTTCCCCTGAAGGAACCCTACGACATTCACTCAAAGTGAGCATCCAGAAAGCATCCCTTTCTTTCTTTTGCAGGGGTAGAATAAGACGAATCATTGTGAAATACATGCAGAGCATTTGTGTATCAGAAATATACTCCAGTAAAGATTTACCAGTCTATTCCTACCACGCTCATCTCCAACTTTCCCGCTTCACCTAACAGTGTGGGGCACAGTCAACAGGGATTAGAGCTTCGAGGAAATAGACTGAGGAGGCCTATTTTCCCTAGCCATGGAAGGTAATAGCAAAAAGACTGGAGAAAGACTTGTGAATGTCAGAGCCCAGAAAACAAGCACAGGTCACTGAAAGACTGAAATGGGTAGTGGGCCCTCAATATCTGTGGGTTCTGCATCCACAGCCTTTGGTGGATGGAAAATGCTCCCCCCCCTCCAAATTGCACTTATCCTGACTTTTTTCTTGTTATTATTCCCTAAACAATATGTATAACAACTATTTATGTAGTGTATTACACTGTAATAGATGTCATGGGTAATGTAGTGGTGATATAACATATAAAGGGGTATGTGTGTCAGCTCTATGCAAATGCTACACCATTTTATGTAATAGACTAGCATTCAGAGACTTCGGTATTCACTGGGGTCCTGCAACTTTGTGAATACAGAGAAACCACTGTCATTGTAAGATTCTAGAAAGCCCCACATTGACCATGACACAAACAAAGCTCCAGTCTAAAAAAGTGGATTGACCTGAAAGAGCAACACAATTTTGAATGTCTCTGAGGAACATTTAGGAAAGCCTACCTCTAAAGGGGAGATGGACAGAAGATGCTAGATAAACTTAAGCTTGTAGCAACTACAACTTTAGCAAGCATTGTAGACAGCCCAATTCCTAGCCAGATTAATATACATTCTCATATGAAAGGCCTTTTCACTTGGGTACTTCTTAACCATTATGACATGCCTGGTTTTCAAAAAAATTATTTGCAAGGTGGCCACAGTTAGCACATTACATATTTCAGGACTGAAAATGTATAGATTTTTAACATTCTCATCACAAAATAGAAAGATAGTTGGTGTGGTGATTGGTATATTAATTAGTTTGATTGAATTTCTTATAATGTATAAGTAAATCAAAATATCAATTGTACCTCTCTGTATAAACAATTATTAGTTGCCAATTAAAAATTTTAAAAAGAATCTAAAGAAATAAAGCAAAAATTAGAACCATATTCTTATATGCTGCTGATGTTGGAATTATCAGACAAGAAATTTAATTGTGATTAACTTGTAAAGGGTCCTAATGAAAAAAAGTAAATAACATGCAAGAACAGGTGGGCTATTTAAGCAGAGATATAGAAATAGTAAGAAAGAATGAATGGAAATGATATAAATAAAAAACATTGCAACAGGAACGGAGTATGTATTTGGTGAGGTCATCAGTAGGATCATCACTGATGATATTACTATTAAGCCAAGGAAAGAACTGGTGAGCTTAAAGATCAATCCAAACTTTCCAAACAGATGAGGAAAAAAGAATTAAAGAAAGGACCATAACATCCAAGAACAAGGAAACAATTATAAAAGATGTATCATACACACAGCTGATATATCAAAAGGAGGAGAGAGAAAAGAGTAGAAGAGATATTTGAAGTAGTAAAATAATTGCTAAGAATTTTCCAAATTTAAGAAAGATACAAAACTACAAATCAGGAGGTTCAGAGAACACAAATATTAAAGTAGATAAACAGAAAAAATATATAATAAAATTTAAAATACCCCCTAGGCATATCATATTCAAACTGCAGAAAACCAAAGACAATATTAGAAAAAGCTAAAAGACAAAGGGTGTAAAATTAACATTTAGAAACAAGAGCAATAATTACAATGTGTTTCCCATCAGAAACCAAGCAAGCAAGAAGAAAGTGTAATGAAATATTTAAAGTGTTAGAGCAGGTCTTTCCTCCTAGAAATATTTAAAAAATACAGAAGAAAAACTGTAAGTCCAAAACTCAAATCTACATAAAGAAAGGAGTATTAAAGAGATAACAGGAAGGAAATAAACTATTTTTATATTTCTTTTTTAATTGTAAAGGATAACTGTTCAAATTAGAAAAGATATGATGTAGTTATGACAAAGATAAGTGAAATAGAAGGCAGGTAGAGATGTCAATAGTCAAGATAAAATAATTTAATTTTTTCTATTTAGATCTCTGTATACATTTGAAGCAGTTTCTTATTGCCTGCAGATATATTTTGCTTTGTTAAATGTAAAATATGAATTTCTAAGCAGCTACTGTTATTTCTATAAGAAGTATAATTGATGTACCAAGAAAGAAGTCAAATGAACATCACATTAAATGTTCAACTGAAACCAGAGAAGGTAGATAAAGGGAGAGAAACAAAAGATACATGCAATCAACAGGAAAGAGATATAAACATGCCAGATATTAACTAGTTCAACAATCATTTTAAATATAAATGATCCAAATATATCAAGTAAAAGACATACATTATCAGAGTGAATATAAGACAAAAAGTCCCAACAATGTGTTGTCTATAAGAAACTCACTTAAAACACAAAGACTCATTAAAATTAAATAGGAGAAGGATACCATGATAACAATAATCAAAAGTTTGAAATGCTATATTAATTTCCAACAAAGCAGATATCAGAACAAGAAAGTTTTTTAGGGGTAGACAGTTGTATTACATAATGACAGAGGCATTAATACTTCCTGAAGAAAAAACACTCTGTAATGTGTATAAACCTACAAAAAGAACATCAAAATAAACAAGGTTGAATTTAAAGAAAGGAGAAATACATAAATACATAATTACACAAATCCACTATTACTTCAACATCCCTCTCAGTAAATCGATATTATTTTCTCAGTTATGTAATGGTAGACACAAGGCTCAAGTCTAAATACAAAAGAATCCTTCCTCAATTATCACTTTTCTAATTAATTGAAAACCTACTATAAAAAGAGTACACTGATTTGTGGTTTAAAATTTCTTCAGTGTCTACAGAATTTGGTATAATGATCAAGGTGATTTTATTATAAAAATATTACATATCCTTATAAATGTCCAGAGCATTTAATATTGCTATATTGCCAGAAAGTTTCAGGTGCTCAGTGCTGTCCAATACTAGCTTTTTAGTACAATGAGACTATAATGAAACTTCTTTAGATAGACTAGTAAATAGAACAGGCTCTGCAAAATACACACTAAATAGCAAAATTCATTTATGTTGATGGTCACAATCTTTTTCATGTCCATTAGAACAGAAAATGACTCATCAATTCATCTTACAAAAGACTGAAGATAAAGGAAATTCTTCATATAAACCAGACCTGGGAGTTGACCCCAAAGTCTCCATTACCCAGCACATGCTAATACAAGGGTGTATGTTAGGTCAGAATAAGTCACACAAGCTGAGAACATTCATGATGCTCCTCATTGCCCCCAGAATAGACAGGCTATCTGATTCAAAAGATGATGGTCTAAGCTCCTACCTGGCACTCTTTAATTTCTCTGGAAATACATCACTCAGTAAGAACTACGTGCTAAACATCCATAGAACCCTAAAACAAAGTGCCACTCTCTCTCAGCAACTTTTCTCCTCCTACTCAAACTCAAAGATAGTGTATTCTCCACAAAGTTACGACCTCTTCCTTGCTAGCATGGCTAAAAAAATAAAATAAAATAAATTTAAAATGAAAATATTTAGAGTCGTGTGACTTTTCCCAGGTCTTGGTTACCCAAAGCAAATAGACATGTCTAAAAGTACTCCAGCCTGGGGTCCATCTGACACTTTTTTTTTTTTGCAGTACTGGGGATTCAACTCAGGGGCATTCTACCTCCGAGCTATACCCCCAGCCCTATTTCTTATTCTTTATTTTGAAACCGGGTCTCACTAAGTTGTGGAGTGCCTCACTAGATAGCTGAGGCTGGCCGCGAACCCGGATCCTCCGGTCTCAGCCTCCCAAATGCTGGGATTACAAGCGTGCGCCACCACGCCCGGCTTTATCTGACACATTTAAATAATGCCATGTCCCCTGTTCCTGTTCTTGTAACAAGATTGTTTTGACTTTGTTCTCAGCCAGTGACCACCAATCAAAAATGCACTTCAATAACATCTCTTAAAAACTTTGTTTTTCTTTGTTTCTTTCCTTTGCATTGAGATGTGACTTTATACCTTGGGGCTGTACGACACTCTGAATAGGAAAGAGCACAAGTTCTCATAAGGAGAGAACCACCTGCTCATTCTAACGCCATTCTCCAAAATGGCGCACCACAGGATCTGCATCATCCTGAGCTACTCATACAGACGATTTACCTGCAAAAGCCACCTACATAGAATAAATACCTATCAAGCACCTACTGTGACTGAGGCAGTTAGTCATCCACAGAAGCTGTGCTCTCTACACTCAGGAAATAGCCAGACCAGACTTCTTGGGAAATATTGACTAAGTGTACAGAAAGAGCCTTTTATAATCAAAACACATCGACAGACACTCTTTCCAATTATATTATGGCTTCAACGGCACCACAGCAGGGGAAACTATTTGGCTTACAGATTTCTTATTCCCATTGTTTTCACGCTGTTAAACTGACGACAAAGCACCCGCCAGTCAGAGATGCTTTGGGTTCATTGCAAAACCAAGCCATCACAGGGCAGGCTGCAGGCTCCTCTGCATCTTGTGGCCTTCCCACCCCCAGGAAACAGGTGTGTGTCAGCTGATGAGCAGGAGGGGACACTGGTAGTTTCTCCAAGTCATGAGAAGCTAAGTTCTTAGCTCACATCTCCCTCTCTTTTTGCATGTCTAACTCTGAATGGTCAGAGAAGCTAATGGCACCAAGCAATCCAGTCTCCAAGCCAGAGAGAATGACAGGGGAAGATGAAAAGAGAAATGAGATAGGGTAAGGGTAGATAAGGAGGGTCTTGGAAATATTGTTGGTAGGAATTCTATGTTTTCAGGAGATTTCCTATATTGCCCCGCTGCTGTGGGCACTGCTTTCTTAAGCAATTCTTTTGCTGAGATGTGCATCCATCCCTGAGTAGCTTCTCAAGAACTCAAACTGTAGGGCAGAAACAAGAGATGAGAAAGCTGCGCTGTGCCCAGGGCTCCCGGGTTCAGGCCGGACCTTCTGAATTAGGATCCAGTAAGCAGTGTCCCCTCATGGTTCACACAGTGGAACAAGGACAGAGCTCAGGGGAGAGAGGCTCGAATAAATTTAAGTTAGTACATCTATATTAAATTGCATATCTTTACATTTAATTCTTTGACAAAGAATGCCAGCTTCCCCCCTGAAAGATGCACCCTGCTCTTAGCAACTGTCTGAAAGATGCACCATCTTCTTAAAAAGATCTTTCCATCTCCAAGTTCATTTTCTGTCTGGAAGGTTTGGGGGAATGACAGCAGTAGAGACAAGCTGTCCCTAAGAGCTGGTCCTGGCTTTTCATTCATTCAAGGAGGACGTGGTGGCCAGAATATGAATGGAGGTGATAGAGAACACATCTCTAGAGTGGTCTAGAACTGATCATTTGCCTTGACATTCTTGTCATTTGTTTTCCTTAGCCAACAGCTGCCCCAGGGCAAGGCTGGTGTAAGAGAGAGACTTGGACATGAAGAAACAATAGCTGAGTTCTCCTGTCTCTCTACCACACTCTGTATGTGTGGGCTTGCAGAACCCAGGCATTCTTTTTCAAGCCTCAGCTTCTGCATGCATTAAAGGAGATGCAGGTGGGAAAGGGGTTACAATGTGCATCCTGAAGTTTGACAAGAAATGCAGGCACAGGGAAAGGGCTATCTCTGCTTTCTGGCCACCGCATGACATGGGGGCTGGATGAGCCTAGGGAAAGGGCAAGATGTGGCCTTAGATTTCATTAACATGGTGGGAGTAGGACCAAGACACTCTGACACTGAGGTTTACAAACTGGCATGCATTCCCCTTCCAAATTAATTACCTTAGGAGAATAAAGCACCGACTCTTTGAACTCTGAAAGTCAGCCAGCTTTCTCAGACACCTCCAACCTCCCTGCCAAGGTGGTGACATCTTCCTGATAATCTCCCTAGTTTTGACATGGCTACGGCTGACACACCGGTCAAAGACAAAAAGTTCTATATATATTTTAAATGTTCATCCAGAATGGCTCACTGGAGTAGAGCCATGCCCCAGCCAAAGACACCCCCGCCCTGCATCTTGCAGACTGAGTTTCCTTTTTTTTTTTTTTTTTTTTACTTTTCCAGTAATGGTAATAATAATAATCAAGTCTCTTTGGAGCAGGTGGGAATTGGGGAAGGGCTAAATGAGTGATGTGTGCATGTATGCCTCTACCATTCTATAATTTGTAAAGGTGTATGATTACAATAAGTTTAAAAAAATACAGACACAAAATAGATGTTCCACTTGATTCAATCCCCAGGACTATCCTTGCACCCTGCATGATGGTGACCCATCACCTCGCCTGGGTGATGGTGACCCATGACCTCACCTCTAGAAGCTCAGTTTACTCAGCTCGGAAAGGAGTTGGGGAAACATAGAACCTTTCAGGTCATTGTCAGAATCAAATTATGTGATTGCAGGGATTGTGCATGTCTGGGACATTCTAAATGCACCTATGAATGTGTTAGGGGTAACCAAGGATTCCTCGGATCCAGCATTGAGCTCCTGCATACACCCTTGCATGGCAAAGGGCAGATTCAGGGTTCCCTGACCTTCTGCTTGGTTACAGATTTATTTTAAAAGTTAAAAAATAGTTTTAGCCGGGCATGGTGGTGCACGCTTGTAATCCCAGCATTTGGGAGGCTGAGACTGGAGGATCCGGGTTCGCGGCCAGCCTCAGCTACCTAGTGAGGCACTTCGCAACTTAGTGAGACCCTATTTCAAAATAAAGAATAAAAATAGGGCTGGGGGTGTAACTCAGAGGTAGAATGCCCCTGGGTTCAATCCCTGGTACCGCAAAACAAGCAAACAAAAAAAGTTTTATACTTTATTTTTATTAAATGTATGCATTGTAAACAGCAAAAAAGAACACACAGAGTGGCTAGAGATTACCTATTTATATTTCCCCCAAATAATGTTTATTTTCAAGACTTCAGATAGAAAAAAAAGGAAAATGAATTTATGTCTTTCCATAAAAAAAAAATTTAAACTACCCTTAAATGTCCTTCCACTGGCCTCTCATTGCATTAATTATTTCTGGAAAGCCACAAAGAAGAGCAAAACAACAAAAACCCCAATCTGGACAGTGAGTACTCAGGAGGGCTGTTGGCCCAGGGAACTGTCCAGCGGTTGAAAGGGTCTTTCAGCCTCTGAGGTCTTTCTATTCATTTCTCAGCGCAGGGTTCCAGCCATTGTGTCCTTCTTTGTTTCCAAAAGTCATCCCCAAGCAGAAGAGCTGACATCACCCAGTCTCTGTTTCAAAGCAGTCATTTTCCAAAAGCAAATCTTGTACAAAAAGAAAGGAAGAAGGAAAGAAAGAAAGCAAAGAAACGTACAAGACTACAATGGATGTAGGAGAGGACTCTTCTCTTCAAAGCTCTCTTGGCTTTGCATGCTCTCTTTTATATACTCGTCTGGGCTTTTCTGTCCCATGAGTAAGTTACCAATTTTAGGACTCAGTCAGGTGGAAATTAGAAAATATCTGAGCACTATAAACCCAGGACAAGATGACCCTGTGACTAGAATGGCAGTTGTTGCCAAAGCCTTGGTTCCATTTTATATTGACTTTGATTTTTGCTTTATCTGGAATGTGAGAATCATGAAGGTTTTCTGACCTTATTAATTTTGCAGTATTTGCCTTTGACGGATCAAATATCAAATATCTCCATCACGCCAAGAGCTCTCAATGGCTCCTTCAAGTCATTTGTCCTATGGAGCACTGATCTCTCAACTGCTTTAGTTTTTAACCTTCGAGGAGCCCAGAGTTTGTAGGCACACCTACACAGGTGGGTGTGCACTGTTGAGTAGGTTCTCCACAACACTCAAGTTAGTCCAGTGTGAAAGGGTTAGTGAGAGCCGCTTTCTACCCAAGAAGACTTTCCTGGCACAGAATGTATTCACCACAGCTGTGCGATCCCTTGGGCAATCCCAAGGCAACAGAGATCCTCACTCCCCTCTACTTGTGTAAACACAACTCTCTCATGACATCTACGTCCTTGGCCACATCCAGTAGGAATCCATGGTGTGCCCAGATTCCTTTCCACCCTGCTGTGACTTGCTGTCATTCCCCCTCTGCAGGTGGGCCTCCATAGGTTGCTGAGGCTGGTTGTGAACCTGCAACCCTCCTGCCTCAGCCTCCCAAGTACTGGGATAACAAGCATCATTTTTAATGTTTCCAACCTAAGTAAGGATGACAGTTGGCAAGGGGAGGATACCACAGTCCCACCCTGTCCTTTCTGCTGAACACTGTGCCCTTGTCATCTTTGAGGGAACTCATAGCCTGACCATCCACATACAGTGGCTCCCCACCCTTCCAGCAAGGGAAGTCCACAGGGAGGGCCTGGGGGAGGCCAGGGAAGCAGGAACAGGTAAGGAGTGTGGACCAACACAGAGAGAAGATGGCAAAGGCCCACGTCCCCAACAGCACAGGTCTGACTGGTGGCTCCTGAAAGGAACGCCAGTCCCCAGCACCATCTTGATTCTCCCTCACAGGCCCAGGCTGTGGGGGAGGAAGGATCTACCATCTCTCCCACCCAGGCTGGGGTGCGTCCTCCAGCTGCTTCCAAAGCATGGGACACAAGCAGATGCTGAAGCATTAGGAAGCTTGGAGAGTCCACATGTGTGGCTGACTGGGGTCATGGGACTCCCTCCTTTTGGAAGATGGGTTTCCTTTTAGAAGTCTCACCCTGCAACATTTGCTTCAGAGAACACAGGGCGGCTGCCGGCACCTTCTGGAACCTGCCTTTTGGTGACTGACACCTCCGACAGGGCCAAGGGACTTTCAAGGAGCACTAGCTTCCTCTCCTTACTCTCCTTCCAGGTCTCCCTGCTGGGAAGTTCCACCTGGCCAGCAGCCACCTCGCTCTGCACTTGGGCGGTTGGCAGGGAACAAGGGCACTTTTGGCTTGGCTTCGTTTAACCCAGACACGCCAGTTCTGAAGCGTTTGGATGAGCTAGGAGTGTTGGGCTGTGCTCGGTTCTCTCTCCAGGTCTGATCAACAAAGGTTTGGAATGAAAAGCATTAGGCTGTAGTTGGCATGCTGTGCACACAGGAAGAAAGGAGACATTAGTGGCTCCTAAAAATAAACCTTAGCTGGTTTGTTTGTATCTCTGCATAGGGAATCGGATGGTGCCGGAGCCAGAGAGGAGAGGGACAAGGCTAAGCCCAGGCTTCCAGTCCTGTTCAGCCTGCTTCCCTGCTCCAGGGGACAAAGCTGGTAATGAAACACAGATGGCGCCTCCCCGTGGGTACTGAGCACCTCATCTGGACCATGGCCCTCCTGGGATGCTGGGAGAACCTTTTCCCAGGTCAAGATCCCTCACAGATGCTAAGGCCAGGAAAAGATGTGCACGTGGCAAGCCAGGGTCTGAATCAAATTCAGTAGCAGCAGACCCAAGCTCGGGCCACAGAACTGGCACCTTGGGGAAACGTGATCGTCTTAAGCTGGTTTCCACTGTGCTTTGGTCTAGCATCGCATCATGGCAAACTCGTTTTAAAATAGAAAGGATGCTTGGAGAGTAATGAACAACCAAACTCCATTCACCATGTCCTGGGTTCATTGCATGGGAGGGAGCAAGGAGGGCTGATGAAGGACAGGTCAAATGATGCTTCCTCGGTGTATGAAGGTATTGCTACCCATCTCGCTAACATGCACGGGGAGCGGGGTGGGATCCAGAACGAAATACATCAAGTGTGGGTGCACGTGTGTGTTTAACACACTGTAACCTCACAACGCACCGACATATATGCACTGATGTGCTGACTGAGTGACGCACTCTGCGGTACCCACAGCAAAAGAAATAGGTGCTGCCGACATCCATTTATCTTTCCTGACAACCACCAGGGCTCATTCTCTGAGGGGCCATCTTCAAGGGCAGCCTGCAGTGCTGACTCTATGCTTCTGAGCAGCCCTGGCACAGAAGGTATGTGGATTAGTGGTAGCATCGTCCCCTCTCACTGCCCCAGGATCAGGAAAACAATAAATGAATGAGTATTGTGCCTTAAAGACTCCCCCATTCAATATTTAGCGCTGAATTACAGCTAGTCCTATGTTTCCGTGGAGTTCTGCCATCTGTGGATTTCTGAATCTACAGATTCTGAACCTACACATTCAACCAACCAAGAATTACAAACATTTGGAAATAAAAAATTTCAGGAAGTTCTGAAAAGCTGCACTTGGCTTTTCCATGTGTTGAGTACTCGGCTGAACCCATTGGATGAAGTCATGGATGGAGATGGTGTTAAGCATTCTAAACAACCTAGAGAGGATTTAAAGTGTTGGGGGGGGATATGTACAGGTTACAGCAAACATTGCACCAATTTATATAAGGGACTTGGGCATCTGCAGATTTGGGTATGGGAGGGACTAGTCTCCTGGAGATCCCAAGGGTCTATCGTATTTAGTATCCAACTACCATGAGAAAATAGGTCAACCTTCATGCTATGGAGAACACTGTGCCATATTGTTGCCCTAGAACATACACTCCCAACTCCCTTACCATGTGTTCTGAACAGTGAATGTGTATTCGAGGCTTAGCAAAGGGCACTTGAGTGATTTGGAGCTATTTGGATCATGAGATTTCTTCTGTTTGTGAAAGATTAAATTATAAATGTGCGCCTACATGCACATTTGCATAGATTTGGGGAGGTGGGAGATCAAACTGGCCTCCTGGCTGGATTTCATATTTAGAACGGAAAGAGTAGAAAAGCAAATCATGTATCAAGAAAGGGCATGGAAATAAACAGGGAGAAAATGGGGAAAGAGGAATTAAGAAAATTGCTGGTATAAAATGAAACACAGTTTTAAAGATGTGCAGCTTGTTTGAAGACCCTTGGGTGAGCCTGAGACTATGTTTTCTGATAACGTGCTGACTGTGAGCCGTGGATAGAAAGGTGGTTACTCCAAATGGAAATGCACAGTTAGTATAAAATAGCAACAAGCAGGTCTCATTCTCAGACTGACCCCTCCTCCAGGGCAGCCTGCAGCATCAACACCTGTCCCCCAAGTAGCCCCGACCAGTATGTGATTAGTGGTACATGTTACCAACTGATGGTACAAATGCTTGGGTGTTTAAGACTTCAGTATGAAAATATCCCATGTTAATGTATTAAAACATTTCAATTTTTATTTTGACTTCATATTGAACTTATAATGTTTGTGGCAGATTGTACTAAATAAAATGTAGTGGTAAAATTGGTGCCATCCATTTCTTTCCTCTTTTTAAAAATGAGACTCCTAGAAAAATCTAAAATTGAATCTGTGACTTGTATTATGTTTCTACTGGACAGTACCAATCTAAGAGATATTCCAAAAGAATAATAAGTGTGAATCTGAGTGTGGAGATTTTTGAAAATTAAAGGACCATGAAGCCTCTCAGAGGATAAGAGGAAAATGTTTGGAAGTTTTGGAGAGAAAGTTAACAGAGGAAGACTAATATAGAGACAGTACTCCTGTCCAGGGATTGAATCCAACTCATGGATCTGTTTTATTTGGCCAGCAGTCTTAACCCTCAAAATGTTTTGGTTGTATGCTTAGTGTTATGTAAATTTGTCGTCAACTTTTAAAAATACTGGAAGCTTTCTTCTAAATATTCAGAATTTCAAATTGTCTTAAAACATGAAAGTATCTGGCAACTTTTTCCTATACTCTCTCAACACTGGGTTTGGCCAGCCTTGAGTAGCAGCTGTCTTGCACACATAGTATGTAGCTGGCCACAGTCCTCACTATTCTTTGTGTCTCCTGGAGCCTGAGGTGGAAGGCTGGCTGACACCCACAACTTCCAAGTTTGTGTGTATCTTTCTTATCAGGTACTTGCGAGAAAAACAAAATATGTATGATGGTTATGCCATGTTGGTACATGTAAGACTGTTTTGAGGAGACAAATTCCTGGCAAAATAATACATCTCTTTCCTTTACAGAAGCTTTTCATGCAATGCACACAGTTGGTAGTTAGCATATGCAGTTTCTCACCAGGCACAAAGTTGCTCTGTTGAATGAGATAGGTACATGATTTGTAGATACTTTTTCCATTCTGGGGGTGTCTTTTCACTCTCTGGATGGTGTCCTTTAAAGCATCAAAGTTTTAACTTTCCAGTTTATTTATTTATTTATTTCAACACTTGTAATTTTGATATCCCAGCTAAGAAACCATATATTAATCCAAGGTGCAAAGATTTGCTTATTATCTTCAAGAGGTTGTACAGTTTGACCATTACTTTTTTTTGTAGTGTGAGATACAGATCTAACTTCATTTCTCTGCATACATAAATTCAAGTGTCTCACATTAGTTGTTGAAACTGCCATCCTAGAGCCGGGCGTGGTGGCGCATGCTTGTAATCCCAGCATTCGGGAGGCTGAGACCGGAGGATCTGGGTTCGCGGCCAGCCTCAGCTACCTAGTGAGGCACTCTGCAACTTAGTGAGACTCGGTTTCAAAATAAAGAACAAAAAATAGGGCTTGGGGGTGTAGCTCAGAGGTAGAATGACCCTGAGTTCAATCCCCAGTACCACACACACACAAAAAAAAAGAAAAAAGAAAGTGCCATCCTTTCTCATTGAATTAGCCAATCCTAAAATTTATATGGAGATTTAAAAAAATCCAGAATAGTCCAAATGATTTTGCAAAAGAACAAATTTGAGGGTTTATGTATCTGATCTTAAAACCTATTACTAATCTATAATAAGGCAATGTGGGATTATTGTTTCATAAAGAGAGACTTAGAGATCAATGGAATTGAATAGAGATGTCTGGAAAAAAACTCATATATTTACAACTAATTACTGTTTGCCAAGATAATTCAATGGGAAAGGATGGCTCATTGAAGTTTCAATTTGCATTCACTACGAGTTAATGATATTATATGCTTATTTGCCATGTATATATTATCTTTGGTGATATGACTATATGTTTTTTACCCATTTCTAACTGCATTTCCTTCTCGTTTATTACTATTACTCAATAGGTACATAGAAACCATTTAAATATGGTTCTTTCTTTCTCTCTCTCTCTTTCTCTCTCTTTCTCTCTTCATGTGGTGTGTGTGTGTGTGTGTGTGTGTGTGTGTGTGTGTGTGTATTACTAGGGACTGAACCCAGGGGCAGTCTACCTCTGACTTACACTCTCAGCCCTCTTTATGTTTTGTTTTGAAATGGGTTGTTGCTAGGTTGCTGAGAGTATCACTTAGTGGCTGAGGCTAGTCTTGAATATGCAATCCTCCTGTCTCAGCCTCCCAAGTGCTGGGATTAAAGGCCTGTGTCACCATGGCCATCTGCTATTTTTGTTTTGAAACAGGGTTTTGATAAGTTGTTGAGATAGTATCATTACATCCTGAGGCTTGCTTTGAACCTGTGATCCTCCTGTCTCAGCCTCCCAAGTCCTGGGGTTACAGGCATGGACCATAGCTGGGCTGGAGAGATCATTCTTGAGTTTCATCTGCATCTAGATTCCCCTTGTGATCTGAGTACTGTATGTGGTTCATCTCTCAGAAGCCTCTCAAAACTTAGAATGCTTCTGAGTGATAAAGGATTGTGCCAGGTAAAATAATGATCACCATCGCAACCCATCCCTAAGCCCCAGAACCTGGTAATATGTCAACAGACAGGGTAGAGGGACACTGTGATGCCATTAAGTTACTTACTGCAGACGTGGAGACCACCTTCCATGTGGATAAGCCCTATCTAGTCACAAGGTCCTTAGAAGCTGAGACCCTTTTCTATACATGCTCAGAGGTGGATGAGACGACAAGATCAGAGAGATGCAATGTCACTGGCTTTGACGATGGAAGAAGAGGGGTGTATACCAGAGAACAGGCTCCACTCTGGAACTGCCTAGAAGGAATGCTTCCCTGACAACACCAGGAGTGTATCTCATTGTGGATTTCTCAACCACAGAAATGTAAGGTACTAACTTTGTGTTGCTTTGACCCATGAGGGTTGTGGTAATTTGTCACACCAGAAACAGGGGACAGTAGCCAATGGTATCTTCAGCAGGGCGTTCATGAAGGTTTACGTTCTATAGAAGTACTCAGGTCACACCTGTGCCAAGTACTGGACACCAAAGATTTTGACCTCAGGGCACTCTATCAAAGCTACTTTTAGTAAGTCCACATGAGTAATTTAAAATTTATTTTTAATAATTTAATAAGTTTAAGTAAACTCATACCAGGCCTCTTTTAGTATATGTTAGGGGGCTCTATTTTTGTTTTTACTTATTTCTATACTTTGGTTGGTGTGTCAACAGTGATAGAAATATGCATGGACACAACAGTTGGTGTATAGATGTTCCCCTGGGTTCCCTCTCTACTGCCCTCTTCCCTACACATGCTGTTGAGATTGGCACTGGTATTCTCACCCATGTATATAACATCAATGGAAGTGTTTTCTTCATTAATTATCCCTCTACCCCCTTCCCTACCTCCCTCTCTCCACTGGGGTTTCTCCTCCATTATCAAAAGTCCCTCTTGTATCCTGATTACTCCCTAGCTTCCACATATGAAGGAAAACATACAATCCTTCACTTTTTGTGACTGACTAATCTCACTTAATATAGTGATTTTAAAACACAATCCTTCAACTTAATGACTGCAGAGAAAAATAGGGCTCTTTAATTAACAAATATTATTTCAAATATCTCAACTATTTTAAAATAATAGAAATAAAAACTATAAATACAATTAATAAATAATAAACACAGAAATGGAGGTGTAGCTCAGTGGTAGAGTGCATGGTTAGCATATATAAGGCCTTGGATTTACCTTCAGAATCAAAACAAAGCAATAACAAATCAACATATGGTATATATCAAATATTATTACCTCATCTCTGTGTATATATTAGAAAATTTTATATATTTTTCATTGTTTGGGAAGGTTTTGCTTGTACCATCCAGACAGCCAGACCCAGCCCTGAAGCAAAGACATTTCTATTAGGGACTTCACTACTGTGGTATGTTGGCACCAGGAGGATGTGTGATCCTGGCTCCTTTACTCTGGTTAAGTTTTTATCCCCACAAGAAAGTTACTTAGTAAGCAGAGAGCATTTTAATGATCGTATTAAGTCTTACAATAAGTTTTAGGTACTTTCCCTAACTTTTATTTGTACTGTAGGAAACATAAACAGCTGTTCAACTTTGTTATTGTTTTAATTTTTAAATAGAAAAAAAAGTTAAGCTTCTGATTGTACTTAACTGAAAAGCACCCCAAAGTGGGGTGTGATGGTACACTCCTGTCATTGCAGTGCTTGGGAGACGGGGACAGGAGGATCTCTAGTCTGAGACCAGCTTCAGCAACTTAGTGAGACTCTCAGCAACCTAGAGAGACCCTGTTCCAGATCAAAAAAATAAAAAGGGCTGGAAGTAGAATGCCTATGAAACCTTGAGGTTTGGTATCTGGATATGTAGCTCAGAGGTAGAATGCCCTAGGGTTCAATCCCCAGTACACCACACACACACACACACAGACACACACACACACATGTACCACAGTGTTGCATGACAACTGTTCACAAACACCAGTTCATTTTCAATTGCTTAACAGTGTTATGATCAATATTTTCCTGAGAAAATAATTTAGATACCAAACTGATATAGATAGAAATGTCCTCCTCAACTGCAAATCATTAAGGCATGTTTTCGCGAACACAGCATTAGGATTCTCATTCATAAAAAGTAAGTCCTATACACATGAATGAATGCAATACATGTAAGTCAGTTCAATGAATTTATTTTTAAGGCACACTTTTAAATGTTTTGATCCTGTTATATTTTGATAGAATAGCTCCATGGGGCATTATTATTTATGATTGCAATAGATTCCTTATGTATTTGTCTACCCATTTTTTTTCTTCTTGCTAAACTTTAAAGGAGCTGTTTTAGGTTCACTGAACTATTGAGCAGAAAACACAGTTCCCATATATCTCCTTCCCTCTCCCTCTTCACAGACTCCCAGTTACAGTTTGAGTTTAGAATGTCACTCCAAAAGTTCATATGTTGAAAGCATGGTTCCCGATGCAGGAAGGTTCAGATGTGGAGTGTGACTGGAGGAGACGGGCCACTAGATATGTCCCCAGTCCCCACCTCTCACTCTCTGTGTCCGTCTGCTATGACTGATAGACTTTTCTCTGCCACACGTGCATGCCCTGACACTGTGGTTTCTGCCTTGGAGCCAGGCAATCATGGACTGAACCTCTCAACCGTGAGCCAAACAAATCTTTCCTCGTGTAAGTTGTGCTTGTCAGGATTTTTTAGTCACATCCTGGAAAACCTAAAGAAAACACTCCCCAACTATTAACAGCCCCCACCAGAGTGGTATATTCGTTATAATTGATGAACCTGTGTTAATGCATCACCATTCAAAGCCCAGGGTTAATATTAGGGTTCACTCTTAATACTGTACACTATGTGGATTTGAATTAACATACAATGTATCTGCAATTGGAGTATCATACGGAGAATATTCATTTCCCTGAACATCTTCTGTGCTCTACCTAATAGTCTCTCACTCCCCCTCACCTCTGACAATCACTGATTATTTTTACTGTCTCTATAGTTTTGTCTTTTTTCAAAATGTCATATAGTTGGAATTATACAATAAATAGCCTTTTCAGATTGGCTTCTTCTGCTTAGTAATATGCATTTAAGTTTACTCCATGTCTTTTCATGGCTTGATAGCTCATATGTGTCATAGTTTTAG
Organism: Graphiurus murinus; assembly: GCA_004027655.1. Classification (NCBI taxonomy): domain Eukaryota; kingdom Metazoa; phylum Chordata; class Mammalia; order Rodentia; family Gliridae; genus Graphiurus; species Graphiurus murinus. Next base: position 22,783 of record PVLC010003500.1, on the reverse strand, counting down.
TGGTTAATAATATTCTAGTGCTTGGATGTACCACAGTTTCTTTATCCATTCACCTACTCAAGGACATCTTGGCTACTTCTGAAATTTGGCAGTCATGAATAAAGCTGCTATAAACACTTGTGTTTTTGTTGTTGTTTTGTATTTGTGTAGAAATATGTTTTCAACTCACTTGGATACATACCAAGGAAAATAAATTATGAGTCATATGGGAATAGTATGTTTAATTCTGTAATAAACTACACAACTGTCTTCCAAAGTCATTATATGAGCCTCAGAGAAATGCACAGAAAAAGTCCTGGTAAATCTGAACTCAAATTAACAACTAACTGAACAAGAAACTATGTATATAATTCTTACAAAGATGCTGGTACATTCTGAAAATTTACACAAATAGCCACTATTGAAAATTTGGTGGAGAAATCAGAGGCCATCAAATTAGGTAAATAAGAAAAAGCAACAAAATGGGTTATCTAGTAATGAGAAAATAATCATTGAAATTACAAAGTCAATAGGTAAGTTGGTAGCCTATCAGTTCATTGGAAGGAAGAAAAGAATAGAACCAACCTGAATTAGTTGATAAATCACAAAGTAGAAAAACCACTGGAAAACATTATCTATCTATCTATCTATCTATCTATCTATCTATCTATCTATCTATCTTCTACATTTATATTAATGTGTGTATATAATGTATATATTATTGTGTGTATGTATGTATATAACAAATGGACTCACAAAACATTAGATAATTTGGATGAATATAACTTTCAACATAAATGAAGAACACTGGCCTGCATGGGTCTGCAGGCAAGTTACCTGAAATCACAGGATTTCCATCCACTAGCTAGGCATCAGCCACTCGTTTATCAACATAGTAAGTTCAGACTCAACTGATTAAATGATTTTTTTTTCAATAAGATGATTTCTACCCAGTCTGGGAGATCAGTGAAATGTTGCCTTTCCATCTTGCCTTTTTCTGAACTGAAATGAATTATAAAGTGCTTTCATCTCCTGCTCCACCAAAACCTCTGCCTGAGAGCTCATCAGATTTGTCTGCCATGCTCCATATGCAATTTTAAAGAAAGCTAATAACATTAATTGAATTCTTGTGAGTCATACTTAAGTACTTGTGGTTAATACATTTTAAATGAACCATCATAAATTCAACAGACACATTTCCATATTGACCTTTACTTAAAAGCTTTATAAGTAAGCAAACGAATTTGATATTTGCTATTTCCCTTTATGTGTACTCTTGTGCTCAGTATCAGATGTTGTCTTTAAGAATTTATAAATGATTTCTTGTTAGCTATGATATAAATCACAAGTGAAATATTAGAAGATAAAATTCTATGAAAAATTATATCTTATCATAGTTCAACAAGACAAATACATTTAAAGGGAAATTTTTATCTTCTTATTTAGAAGACAAATCACCTTGCCCTAAATGGTTAAACCTAAAAATATTGCAAAAGAATTTTGTAGACTTCCAAATAAAATGCACAGCCCACTAACATAAATTTTTGTAAGTCAACTGGTCATTAATTTCTGAATACTTTGATATTATCATGGTAAGTTGTTCAAAGTTATCTATATAATCAAGTCTAGAGTAAGAACAGTCAGGCGGCCAAAACTAAAACCATAATCAGTCCTCTCTGGTTGGGAAGCAGTACTATCACCAATTGCAGGACTGTTTGCCAGAAATCATCACCAGACTGGCCATTCCCTACCCAGCATGCCTAGCCCCAATGGTACTCACAGCTGGAGAAAATCAGTGGGCAGGAGTGCTCATCCATGGGGAAGTTGTGCAGCTGCAGCTGACACTCTGCATTGATGGTGAGCCTGTGGGAGAGTTACACGTCACTCCTGGGGTAAACAATAGCACAGCCAAGGCCCTAGGCAGGCAGCGGGGTGGGGAAGGTACCTTCATGTGGGGAGAGGGAGGACAGTCCCAGGGTGCAGGATCCAGCACATGAAATTTGCTCTTGACAACTAAACTGTTCATGCAGGGAGGCCCTTTGGCTGCTTTTGTATTGCATTGTTTTGTTTGGTTGTCATCAGAAACAGAGAATTCCAGTTAGTAAAATTCCTACTGTGTCTAGAAAGATAAGCCAAATTAAAAGAGTAGGGATAAAAAAACACCTAACTGTTGTTTAATGTATCATTGTTAATCTGTTTGAATGAAACCCTTCCTCCACTTTAAACTGGCATATTTGTCTAGGTAGGTATTGTGCTAAGTCAATCCACATGCGTGTGTGTGTGTGTGTGTGTGTGTGTGTGTGTAGTGGTGGGGGGTCCCACTGCACAGTTCCCTGTTGTTTTCTGGGAGAGATGATGGCTCTAATAAATAGGCATATTATGTCCTTCCAGAGCAGACGAGACACACTGTGTGACAGAGTTTCTATAGAGGACCCCAGGACTGCTGTGCCTTCATCCTGACTTGCTGAGGCTCAATCTCATTTCAAAAGCTCATCCATCTTCTTTTAAGACTTATGAAACACCTGTTACAAACTAGTCCTATCAACATCTTTCATCAGCAAACCTCCCTGTGGTGGCTTTCTTTCACTGTTGTTCCCTGTCTGCAAAATTATTATCTCCCAGAAACTTTAATATTCTCTTATCTTATGATTGTGTTGATGTTTGTCCAAGTCTTCTTTTGTGCCATGGACACTTGCTTGACATTAGGAGCCACAGATTTCAACTCAGAGCCACAGATTTCAAGTCATGAGTGCCTCTAATTGAAAGCTCAGGACAATGACTGTGGGGTGAGGGAGGAGAACACTGAGAGGCACTAAGGAAAAGGTGTCTGAGGGAGTCATGTGGTATCATTTGCTGACTTGAGGGGACATGGAGCATGGGTCAGAAGAAGGACAGAAGCCATGTTCCCCTGAGCCATGCTGAATTTCAAATGCCTTTCAGCCTTTTGGAGGAGACAAGCTGGTATCTCCAAGGATCTGGAATCCAGAAAGGATAGTCTGGGTTGGCGATAAGAACACGGGAATCCTCAGCATGCAGATGACTTTAAATTCACGAGAACAGATGTGCCATGCCAGCCAGAATGTGTGAAATGACTGAGCCAGGTCCTGAGGTAGAAACTGCAGAATGAGAAGCAGCCACTAGGGCAAAGGCAGGAGGCCCAGGAGAGAGACATGTATGTGATAGTGCAGAAGGCATGCCCTCCTGGTTTCTATGCCTCTTGTAGGATACCACTGGGGGCTGCTGTCCTCCTTACTCCAGAGCTGCAGGAGCAGAAGGGCTGCCTGAGGTGTAGGTCATTGCTATACTGCTTTGATGCTTTGTACACCACCGGGCGCAGGCCATTCTGGGGGGTGAGAGGGCACTGTGGAGAGGCAAACATAGGTCCAACTCTGATTACACTAGTGCCCTACAGTGACTTTGGAAATCAAGTCCTTCTTTGAAGCAGTTTCTCACCTCCCTGGGTTCTTGTGAGGACCACCTGGCTTCAGGAAGACACATTACAAGTTAGCTACCATTTCCCTTTGTCTTGGTAGTCTCAAGCTTAGTTATAATTATATTTGTTAATTAGGACTCAAAACCAGCTGCATTTTGCTAGCAATGTGGAGCCAGGAGTTTAAATATAAAAGAAGATTAATTTTTGTGGCCGATTCCCAGGAGAAATGGGTTATGATGAATGACTTGGTTTTTATTCATTGCAGATTATTTGAATAATAATCTTTATTTTTACACAAGCGTTGTTGGGATGCTGTGTTATATCAGACACGAGACAGAACAAAACTTAGATGGAAATAGAGTCTCATCTTAAAAATAATTTAAATGAAGAATCTAAAATTAGGCCATAAGTAAAGATCACATAGCTAGACAGTGGGAATTAGTTCCAGTGTCTTATAACACCAGAGGGTAATTATAGTCTATAATTGATGATGCATTTCAAAACAACTAGAGGAGTCCAAAAATTCTAAAGTCTTAGAAGTGATAAGTATTGGAGTAGACGGAAGGCTAATTATCTTGCTTTGATCATTATATACATCTGCTATGGTTAGATATAGAATGTCCCCCTGAAGACCTCTGAATTAATGTTCAGAGTTGATATAATTCAGACGTGAGGGTGGTGATGTCTTCAGTGGATAAGTCCATTGGAATGGATTTACTAAGGTGTGGCAGGAGAAGGTGGGTCCCAGGGTGTGGTCTTAGGGACTGTAAGTTTGTCTTTGAATCCCCTTGCTTGCTTCTTCTATTGCTTCTGGCTTCCCTGTTTCGAAATCAGATCCCTTGTTCTCTCCCTGCTCTGCTTCCTGTTGCTATGCCCTGAGATCCACATACCCTGGTCTTATATGGAGTAATTCCAAAATCTCAAAAAACAAACAGACAAAAAAATGTAAGCAAATAAATCTTCCTTCCTCTAAATTATGTGGTCAGTGTTTTTGGATTATGACAGTGAGGATGTTGACCAAGACAGAAATTAGCATTAGAGAAGTAGGGTCACTGCTATATCTAAGTCTGACAATGTGTTTTGTGAGTCTTTGGTTTGTGAGAGGAAGTTGGAAAGGTTGGAATGCAGATAAAAAGCCAATGGTACAGACTGCTTTACCACAAAATCCCACCCCTCAAAACTGAGAGCAAATAAATCTACTTTCTTCTAAGTTGTGTGGTCAGGCATTTTGGATTATAGCAGTGAGAATATTGATTGGGCCAATGTCTATCGAATTATCATACTGCACCCCACAAATTGACACAAATATTTGTGTCAATTTAAAAAAAAAAACAAAACTTAAAATGGATCCACAGGACATCTCACCTTAAAGTGTAAAGGATTTTCCCATCATTCCAAATTCTGAGGAGTTGGTTGGGAGTCGTGACCCAGTGAGCCTCTGCTGTTTTCGAGTTCCGGAAGATTGTGTCTGGGATCCAGATCAACCCCACCATGTTGCTGTTCAGAGTAAGTATTTTCATTGTGCTGTTGAATCGAAGGCGACTGTCTGTCCAGGTCTGGGCAAAAAATATATCAATTTGGTATTCCTGAAACAGCAAACAAAGAGACAAGACAATTCTATCAGTGAGTTTTCTATAAGTTTTTCTTTATCAGAAGTGTGTTCTTTTTCAAGTTTACATTCTCAAGCTCCCACATCTCTTTTTGTTCATGACCAGTAGAGCATCTAGTTTAGCACAGTGGGATTCTACAAACAAAAACAATAGTCAATAATATGAAAACATGTGACCTAATGTATTGAATTTAAACCTTAAATTGTAATAAATTTATGAAGCATGAATAAGGAGTGAAAGAGACAAGAGACAGAAAAATATATTTCAGAGCATGGATAGATACACATCTGTGTTCATAAGTCCAAGCTTTGCCATATAGTGTGAACTGTCAAAGACTCTTTACTCTGTAAAGAGGGAAAAAGAGCAATATATAGTTCCTAAAGATTTTATAAAGATAAAAAGAAAGGAATAAATATAAATCCCATAATGTCTGGCTTATAGCAAGTGATCCATAAATCTTAGCTCAATAATAATAATATCCTTTATTATTTTCATTCAAGCATCTTCTCAAACAACAAGTAGGAAATAAACAATAATAAAGAATGGTAGAGAGAATAACAACTCAGGCCGAATGCTGATTCCAACACAAGGATGAAGGGGTTCAGTTTACGGAAGCAAAAGCCTGTGTTGAAAGCCATTCCATTGTTAACAGTACCCAGTAAGTCTTTGCTGTGACCATCAATAATTATAATCATCTTCATACCACCATGGGACCTAAAGAGTACACACTGGAACAGCCCACCTCAGAAGCCATTCTGCTAATCACCCTTTAAAGAATTTCCATCAGGCCCAGGGTAAGAAGGATATGGAGACAGATTGCTAAATATCCAGATACAAAACCAAAACAGGTAGTGCTGGAGTAGGGGTCAAGAATGTGGGTCTGTAGGCCAGGAGAAGGAGCAATGCATGGTAAAATGCTTGGGAAAGCTAACATATGTCTAAAAAGAATGTAGCTCATCAGGGAAAAAAATGGGCAGGGATGTTAATTAGTATATGTTGACTGCTAATGACTGCCCTTGCTAAGCTATCACAGGACAGAAAGTAGCACAGAACAGAACAAGGTGGTTTAAAAGTAGTTGTCAAAAGAAAAGAAAAGGATGAAGACAACTCTGAGTCTGGGAAGGTTGGAAGAGGCAAAGGTTTCCCATCACCTTAGGATGGCTGCTGCCTGATGCACCTATAGCATGTCGAAACAGCATGGCAGAAATAATCAAACTCGCCACTAAAATCTCTACATGGATTAAGTTTTCATCCTGGGAGATCTTCAATTTCAGCGAGGGCTCAAGGAAATAGCTAAGGTGTGACTCTTCTACCGACGGCTGACAAAGACACATTATCTGCCGCAGTCAGCCTTCCTTATCTACGGGTTGCATGTGTGAAGATTGGACAACCACAGACTGAAAACAACGTTTACACTGCATCTGTGCTGAACATATGCAAGCTTTTTCTCATCATTATTTCCCAAACAATGCATCTCGACAGCTGTTTTCATAGCAGTGACATGGCATGAGGTGTTATAAGTCACTGGGGCATGATTCGAAGTGTACAGGAAGGTGTGCAGCACAGGTTATTGCAAATACTGTGCCATTTGTGTGACACAAGCATCTATGGATTTTGGTATCTGAGAGTCCTTGGACCAGTCTCCTGCAGATACTGTACTTTAGAAGACTGAAAGAAGGGAAAATGTAAGCAGGGGGAGACGGGTAAGACTGAAAGAAGGGAAAATGTAAACAAAGGCATATGGAGACCTCAGAGTCCTGTTGAGAAAAGATCTGCAAGTGTAGCTGAGAGTCTGTTTAATGGGTGAGCAGCTACCTAGGTTTTAAGAGAGTTCAGCCTAAGGAATTGTGAGCCAGGAAGCAAGACGATGATCTGAGACTTAAATGGACCTCAGCATTCCTGTCCTTCATGGGAAAACAGCCGTGTGGACTCCCGAGGATACAAGTGCTCCAGTATCCACTTTACAATAACTGGGACTAGTTGTGGAGAAGGAATACAAGCCCAGACAATGGAGCAAGAGTCAGGGATAAAACAGTCACCAGGAGCCTCCCCTGGGAGCAGAATCGTCAGTAATCAAGGAACAGGACTCCATACCTTCCTTCACCTGGTGCCGGCACCCTCTCAAGCCAGGCGTGGTGGTGCACACCTGCAATCCCAGTACTGGGGAGGCTGTGACAGGAGGATCACAAGTCTAAGACCAGCCTCAGCAACTTAGTGACATCCTCAGCAACCTGATGAGACCTGTTTGAAAATCAATCAATCAATCAATTGTGGGTGTAACTCAGAGATAGAATGCCTCTGGGTTCAATCCCCAGGACTGCAAGGAAAAAAAAAAGCTGCCAAGTGGGGTCTCATAATTACTAATAAGTGTAATAAGTGTGCTAATTGTGGCATCCTAAGCCCTTTTCTATTCTAGTGTACAGAGTGTATGTTTGGAAGAGAAACTTGAGAACTATTTTTTTAACTCTTAATACTTTTAGCACACTATAATTATACATCATAGTGATGTTCAAAGTGATAGGCATATACACACATCACTTGGTGATAGCTCAAGGGACCAAGAAAAGCCACATGCAGGTTTGATGTGTTTTCCAGAACAGGTATGTATGTTAAATCACCCGTCTGTGCCCGCAGGGGACTGGTCCCAGGGCTCCCACAGACACAACATCTGCAGCTGCTCACATCTCTCTTATAAAATCGGGTTTTTGTTTTGGTACTGGGATTTAACCCAGAGGCATTCTCCCTTCAAGCTATACTCCCAGCCCAATTTTATTTTTTATTTGGAAACAAGGTCTTGCTAGGTTGATGAGAGTCTCACTACTTGCTGAAGCTGTCCTCAAACCTGTGACTCTCCTGTCTCAGCCTCCCAAGTACTGGGATTACAGGTGTGTGAAAAAAAAGTGTAGTGTTTGCATGCTATGCACACCCTCACCTCATACTTCAAATCAACTCTAGATTATCAGCAATGTCTAATATGGTGTGGGTACTATGCGAATAGCTGTTATACCATGTCGTTTACAGAACTACAAGAAAAAAGAGTCTGTCCGTGTTTGGTATAGATGCAGCCATCGTAGGCCTAACTATGCTGTACACACACTAGACATGGTGTTAACAGTCCTCAAAAGACACGAGGGAAGCACTGAGGACCAGTGAGTCGAGTCTCAGGGAGGCTACAGCAGCCTCTGCCCACGTGTCACTTCATTCACTTGGACTCAGCACGGGGCTGGCTCAGTATGCAACAAATTTAACTTTTGCTTTTTGGAACTTCCTGCAAGTTCTCTCCCAAATATATTGGATCGGCATTGGTTGAATTTGCAGATAAGGGACCCACAGATAAGAAACTCCAATTGAGTATGTAACCTTAACCTTGGGGCTGGGTTGGGTTTGGCTTTGGGGTTCCCTCCCTTGAGGAAGAAGGAGTCAGAGCTAAAGACAGATTCCAGTAGTCACCGGAGCTGTTTGACAAATATCACTGCTTCCCTTCTTGAGGGTACGTGGTAGATCAGCTTCCTGTTTGGGGGTGGGGGTGGCCGCCTCATTTAGAATAAGGTGTAATAAGTATGAGAGGAATGGTGTGTGACATTTCTGGGAGGGCACTTGAATAACCCTGTGGAATTCACCTGCCTCCTTTGAGGCCTCGAGAGGCCGGGATAGCAGAGTCTGAAGCTGTGCATCAGACAAAGCATGGGCAAGAATGACCCAGAGCCGGTCATGAGTGCAGGGATCCCCAGCCTACCCCAACTGGCTCAGCGGGGAAGGAGAAAACTCCTGGGATTCCAGAGACACAGGAAGGCCTCGTGGAGGTGCAGAGTGAGCTACACTGTCAGATCCTGGAGCAGGACGGCTCCTGGCAGAGGGAGCAGCAAATTCTGAACACCCCTGCAGGATCGACTGGGGGAGGCAAGCAGCCCCCTTCCCTCCCTGGTGGCAAGATTTGGGTCGGACAAGGGTGACATGCCAGGAAATAACTGCATTTTCAGACTACAATCAGTACAACCCTGTACGTGAGAATGACCAGTGAGGGATCTGCGGGGATTTCTAAGTGTTGATCGCTTCCTGTGATGCTATTTTACTGGATCAAGGAGCCAGAGAAAGAGGCAACTTTCTCTCAGACAAGGAGGCCAGCCAGCCCTTGCTGAAGGGATCAAAGACATCAAAGTAGCCAGTCTTCCTCAGACAACATGTGATGCACAAGGGAAGTGTGGGAAGACCCTGGAGTTGTGCAGATCTTTGTGTGTGAGCTCTTTGTTTAATCTCAGTATCATACCTGGGAAGTTGAAAGTCATAAAACTCAAAAAACTCTGCTGGAGTTCCTCAGTAGGTCAACATTTTTTTTTTCCTTAATTCTAGAAACCCACCCAAGGACAAACTTCCAAGTGAGTCAGACAGACAAAGCATGAGTGGTCAGCCACGGCCCTTTCTCCTGACAGTCCCTTCTCATCCACTCTGCTTCTCATACCCCTTAATCCACCCTTTATGTCCTGTCTTAAGACAGTTAAAAAGGCAGAATCGAGCCAGCCGGGCAGGGAGGTGCATGCTTGTAACCCCAGTACCTGGGAGGCTGACAGGAAGATGGCAGGTTCACAGACAGCCTCAGCAACTTAGTGAGACCCTGTTTCAAAATTAAAAAGGAAATACAGTTGGGGGTGTGCCTCAGAGGTAGAACACCTCTGGGTTCAAACTCCAGCACCCCCCAAAAGTGCAGAATTGAAATTGCACAAGAAGCTGGGATGCCTTCCTGAAAGGGAGTCTAAGGAAGACCCATGCACTCTATACCAGGCACCGGAATCACTGAGAAGGAGGCAATAATGATCTTTCCTTGAAGGGGTTACCTGAGGTTTAAGAGAGTAAGTAACTTTCATCCACTCACACAGTTTTTAAATATCAATCATTCCAAACTTTGCAATCAAAATCCACTCCCTGGGTGTGACCCAGAGGGGCTGCAGTAGCCGGAGTCCAGGTGTCTGCTTTCATTACCTGGGAAAGAAGGACGCCCCCCCCCTCCCTGTGCACAATCACCCTCTACTTTCTCTCTCCCTGCTTATACACTGCCATGCCCTTTCCCTCCCTCAGCTGTGGCTTCCTCGCCTACAAAGATGGAGCCCTGGGAAAGCCTCAATGCAAGGACCCTTCCTACGCTAATATTTATGTTTCTATGTACCTGCCTCACTCGAGCTAGCCTTTGGCTATGGCAATGGATTTCCCAATTTGTTGGTTTCTGGGTATTACTTTTCCAAGGGCATACTAGAATGACTTCGTATGACCCATCTTCTGCTCTCCGGAGAAACAGTTCTTGGTTTGAAGTGTTCCAGAACTATTCATGAAGTCTAAGGCTTGTGGAGACAGGGGCTGCACCATCTCCATGCTACTTTCCTGTGGCATACTGAAATGTCCTGAGGGCAGGGTGAGCCAGCCTGCTTTTCTCTATTCTGAAATCCTGCCACACGCGCCCGAGTTAAAAGGGCAAAAGACTGCGCCTGCATGGTGTGGAGGTTTTATTGTGTCTACATTTGACTAAGTGTTGGAGAAACACTTCCCACCCACAGAGAAATATTTTTCTTTCTCTCATAAACTTTCTTTGTAATGGCATTAATCATCCTTTCTTCTACAGAAAGAAAAAAAAGAGAGAGAATCACTTTTACAACGCCTGTCTAAAAATAAACAACATTTTATGTAATTCGTAAGTAGCAATGAAATTAATGTGTCTGAAAAACTAATAAATGTAACAGGTGAAAAATGTGCAAATTCCCCTAAATCTAAGCCGTCATGTTGGTGGAGAACCTCTGCTCATCTGTTTTAGTAATTAGAGAACTTAATGATTCCCAAATCAGCCGTGAATTATGGCGGCATGTGGAGCATTTTGACAAAACAGAAGAAAAATTATGCTTCTTAATAATATCCATCTGGAACTTCTAAAAACTAAAAAAAGCAGTTCCTCACACTTTTCTCCCTTCCTTTACAAAGAGGGCCAAGCCAAAAAGAGTGCTAGATGGATGATAATCAGAGACGCTGAGATCTGTGGTTGTGAGTGCACACTTCTCCTGCATGGTCCCTGCACGCTAGCACCTTACCTGGCACCAGGTAGACACACACATTTGTAGAAGAAGTCCCTTGGGGGTGGGGGTGTGGCTGGCTCCCTGGTAGGGTGAATACTTAGCATGTATGAGGCTTGGATTCCCCCCCCCACCACACACAAAAGGGAAGATGAGGTAGATATACACATGCAGACACAGGTAGACAGTACAGGGGTCACTGCCCAGGTTGCTTGGCCCAGCCTCCGGAGGCAGCCCCCTGTGTCCCTACTTGCTGCAAACCCCTGACCTTCACCTTGAGGTCCACCGGACTGGGGGTCAGGCCTTTGAGAGTGGATTTCCCAGCCCCCTGGAGCCACTGCCGGTTCCCGAAGATGTCAGAGTGATATGGGAAAGAATAGTCAGAGCCATGGAAATATTACTAGTTAAGAATTTAGACTTAGGATAGAAGAAAAAGGAATTCCCTCTCCCTCCCCTAGCTGCCAGTGTGCTGACAATTAGCAGAGAAGGTAAACAGAGAGGGCTTGCAAATCAAGGAGGCCAGCTCCTCCCTCATGTAAGCCAGAGACAGAGAAGCAGGGGTCATCTCTAAACCTAAACAAGGCAGAGCCAGCCTGGTCAGGCCTCGAGACAGGGCCTTGAGTTAATGCGCTCTTCCTACTTTTGGTACCATGCTCCTGCTAGGTAAAAGAGTAATAAATCTCACAAATCCCTCCTTCCCAAAGTTAAGTGACCAACTGTATATAAGGGTTGGAATCTCTTTGTTCGAGGCCCAGAAAGTGGGAAATTACCCAGCCTGGGTCATCAGCTGCTGATTAAAGGAAGACCTGCTTATCCTACTTTTGGCCTCCGGAGTTTTCTTTTGTCTCTGAGATTAGGCTTGTGGGGAGCTCTCTCCTGCAACAAGAGAAGGACTGGCACGGCCGTGTTTTGCTTCTTAAATGTTAATGCTATGAGATGCACACTCTCACTTTCTATCAGAAGGTTCTGCCAAAAACTCTCCTTAATAGCAAAGTCACTATCTTAAGGAAGCACACAAATTTCTTCTCAAGAAATTATCCAATGTTTTCCAGGTGTATCTTCATTTTAGACAAAACTTTTTTCTTTCTGTCATTGTTTGAAGTCCTGGGAAGTTTAGAAAAGCAAAATGTCTATTTCAAATGATTTTTGACTTTTCTTTTCTCCATGAATCAGACACCACCCGTGTCCCCAAACATTCCTCTGGGAAGGTAAAGGTGGTCACGATGGTCGACCCCTCTGGCGGCGAAGTTCCTTGCTAAAACACATCCTGGCTGCAGACTGAAACTCTCCGTTCCTGAGCATCCAGCCTGAGCCTTTGCCTCCTTGTGACGCCACCAGCTCTCTAACAGGCCCCTCAGCCAACACACAAAGAGCATTTCTGACGGGAGTCTGGCTGAAGCTGGCCAAGGAAGAGGCGAGGGCAATACAGAGACCCCACGGGTTCCAGGCTTGCAGGCGACCACAATTTGCATACAAAGAGCAAAAAGAGTATACAAAAAAGTATACAAGCTGGGCATGGTGGTGCATGCTTGTAATCCCCATATTTGGGAGTCTGAGACAGGAGGATCACAGGTTTAAGGCCAGCCTCAATAACTTAGTAAGACCCTGTTTAAAAATAAAATAGGGTTGAGGCTGTAGCTCAGAGGTAAAACACCCTTGGGTTCAATCTCCAGTGACACACACTCATGCATGTACACACACACACACACACACACACACACGCACACACAGGAGTATATTAAAATTCTCCACTTTTCACACGAACTAGTAGAGATACAATACATCTTATTATAAAACCACACTCCTAGTTTGGTGGGCCTGGCCTAAATAGAGACCATTTGCCACTCCAGATATTCTTTCTGCCTATAATAAACTCAGTTCCTCATCATTGAGGGGAAATATGTCTCACAAGAAAAACATAACCAGGCTAAAACATAGATTTTAGTGTTTAGTGACAAACTGAGATGTTTTAAAGCATGAACAGTTTTACTGTTCCTTTACTATATGTCAGGCGTTATGATTGCTAGACAAGTATTATTTCTTTAACTTGCCCGACAACCTTAGGTGGCGTCTTTTCCCAACGTTATATCCAAAGACAGTGCCAATGAAAAGACGCACTTCCTTTTTAACAGGAGACAGTGAAACCATTTTCACATTCTAAAATTTTTGCCAAAAATAGCATTTAATTAGAAAGCAGAATAAGGGAATGCAATTTACAATTATAATAACATAATATTCAAAGTTATCAAGGTGCATTAGACAAACATATTTGTGTGTGTGCATGTGGTGCTGGGGATTGAGCCCAGGAGCATTCTACCTTCCAGCTACACCCCCAACCCTATTTTGTTTTTATTTGTAAACAGGGTCTCGCTAGGTTGATGAGTCCCACTACTTGTTAAGTATGTCCTCAAACCTGTGATCCTCCCCTCCTGTAGCAGCCTCCCAAGTACTAGGATTACAAGCCTGTGCTACCATGCCCAGCTTAGATAAACATAAAGCAAAACAAAACAAAACAAAACAAAAACAAAAACAAAACTTGTTGCTGGGTGTGGTGGTAAACACCTGTAATTCCAGTACTTGGGAGGTTGAGACAGGAGGATTGCAGGTTCCAATCCAGCCTAGGCAAGTTAGCAAGACCCTCAGCAACTTAGTGAGACCTTGTTTCAAAATAAAAAAAAATAACATAGGGTTAGGGGTATAGCTCAGAGGTAGAATGTCCCTGAGTTCAATCCCCAGCACCAAAAGCAAGCAAACAAACAAAAAACAAACAAACAAAAAAACTTGTTACAGTTTATGCTTAAGAATATGGGTTGTTACATCTACAAAAAACAGAATACAAATATTTTCAGAGATATAAAATGAAGCACCTTAAAATGCAAAAGGAAAAATGGACATTGGAAAACAAAATTCCAATTATATGCACACTTTTATGGTTTGCATATAGACTTCATAGGAAACATCACATAAATCTATAGAGCATCTGACTTATTTGTAACATGTCATGCATTTGTAACATGTGCATGATGACTGAATCTTATAAAATGGTAAATATTACCAAAGCTATTTTAAAGTTTGAGATTTCACAGGAGGCTAGAATTTCTGCATAAAAGCAATGCTGCTTGTGTCTGTCACAAGAGGAGGAATGCTGCTCAGGGTCCAATGTTCCCTTTGCCCAAGACTGATACACTAATCTATCATCATTAGTGCTTCTGTGACCATACGATTACTGTTTATACATCTTCATACAATGAGGTGTTTAAATTATTTTTATGGTACTGGGGGTTGAACTCAGAGGCATTCTACCTTTGAGTAGAATACTCTCAGCCTGATTTTATTTATTTGGAAACTGGGTCCCGCTAGGTTGATGAGAGTCTCACTACTTGCTGAGGCTGTCCTTGAACCTGCGATCCTCCTGTCTCAGCCTCCCAAGTACTGGGATTACAGGCATGTGCCACCACACCCTGCTACAGTAGGGTTTTCTAAAGTGTCTCAAAAAATAGCAACACATTTTGAGCCTGGTCTTCGTACATAGGCATGGAAGATAAGACATTTGGAAAAATTGCAACGAGTCTCCCAGATCTCTACTTCTGTATTCAATATGTCTATTTTAACCTACTCAGAGCTCTCCTGGCTTCTCTGGTTGTTAAGTATTGTGTTATTTAATCTGTGATTCATCTGTGCACTGTAAATTAAGCTCCTGGTACCATGTTGAAGTAGCTAATTTCCATAGCGTGCTAAACTCTGATATCAGTTTCAGTGTTGCATAAAACTTCAACTACTCTGTAGTTTACTTTCCTCCTCTAAACTCTTTTTTATAAAAGATGTTAACTTTAATAAAGTCAATTTCTCACCGATTCACTTTATGAGGACTGCTTTCTTGAAATTTTTTTTATTTTATTGTGGTCAGACACTTAACATGAGATCTACCATCTTTAAAAAAAGTGTGTAATTCAGTCATATTTACTACAAGGACAATGGTGTACTGTAGCTCTATAGAACTTAGTGCGTTGACTAATCAATTGACAACGCATGCCCATCGACTAGCAGTTCTCTGTCTCTACCTCCCCAGCTCCTGGCTTCACCATTCCACTCTCTGATTCTCTAAGTTTGATCACTTAAGAGATTCCCTGTGAGTGGAATCATGCTGTGTTTGTCCTCTGGTAGCAGCACAATGTCCTCAAAGTTCAGCCCTGTTGTCTGTCAACAATGTCATGTAAATGGAATCATATGATGTGTGTGTGTGTGTGTGTGTGTGTGTGTGTGTTGCTGGGAATTGAACCCAGGGATATTCTACCTCTGAGCTAAACTCCCAGCCCTATTTTATTTTTTTTATTTTGAAACAAACATGGTCTTGCTAAGTTGCAGAGGGTCTTGCTAAGTTGCTGAGGCTGTCCTCCATTCTACCATGCTCTTGTCTCAGCCTCCCAAGTATTAGGATTACAGGTGTGTGTCAACATGCCTGGCTGAGTCTGATTTTATTTTTCACTTTGCATTATCATTGAGATTTGTCCAGGTTTCACGTATCAAAAGTCCATTACTTTTTATAAATGTTATTCCATTGTAGAGACATACCAAAGTTTACTACCCATTTACCGAATGAAAGACATTTGGGTAGGATCCAGATTTTAGTAATTACGTATAAAGCTGCTATAAGTATTAATGTATATCAGTTTTTATGTGGAAATAAATTTTCATCTCTCTAGCATGAATATCCAGAAGTGGACCTCTGGGTCATATTTTAGAACATATTTAAATTTATACGAAACTGTCACACTGCTCCCTGGTGAGGCTGTATAATTTGCAGTTCCACGAGTGATTCTGAAACGTTAAAGCTACTCCACATCTTCTCCTGTCTGTGCTGTTGTCAATATTTTCTTAAGTTTTAACTATTCTATAGTTAAAATAGGTGGGTAGCAGTAGCTCACGGTGGTTTTAATTTGCATCTCGATGACAGCTAAGGATGTTAAACATCTCTCCATGTGCCTGCCTGCTATCATTATATCCTCTTGGGTGACGTGCTTCCTAACTCCTTTTACCATTTTCTTTTTGCATTTAAGGTATTGATGTCAAGGTTCATTTTTTTTCATATGGAAAGGAAGAGAGGAGTGCAATTCTACATTTGCACTTAGAGCATTTGTTCTAGTAGCTGTCTTATCTGCCATTTCTGCTTCTTCTTATTCATTTTTAACCCTACAGAGTCAAGTCAGCTAACCTTACTCAACTATAGTTTTGTTATCAGCCATCTCCTTTGTTATTAGTACATGTCATATTGATATATGTTACGAGGATAAAATAAAATTAAGTACAATTACATGCATAATGTTTAAGCAGTTCCGTGTGTGTGTGTGTGTGCACATGTGTGCACATGCATGTGCAGTTGTGAGGACCAAGCCCAGGAGCATCCGACCTTTTCATTATACCCCCAGTTTTTTATTTACATATATTTTTCTCTTATTAGTGCATTGTAATTAAACATCAACCTGAGCTACACAGTGGTAGGAATATACATGCACACAGTCAGGGTCTCGCTAAGTTGCTCAAACTGGAGTTGAATTTGTGATCCTCCTACCTCAGCCTCTGAAGGAGCTGAGATTCCAGGTGTGGTCCACTGATCCTGGCTGTGGTTGCTTTTTAAGATGATTAAGAGAAGTATTTTACATTGTCATGAAGTTATTTACTGGTATATTTGGTTTTCTTCTATTTTTTAACTGTGGATTCAGAATTACTGCCTGGAATCACTAGCTTGGGGCTTGGCGACTGTCTTTAGTATTTCTTGTATGTCAAAGCAGGTGCAGTTGAGAGTCCACAGACTCCTTCCCTGCCCCGTCCCTGAGCCCCTAAGGAGCCTCTCCTCAGGAAGAGCAGCACCTGGGGCAGGGCAAAACACGGCCCATCACCCTGTCACAGCTCACTCCTGGATGAAGGGCCCTCACCAGGGAGGGCAAGCCAGGGAGACCAGGGGCTGCTCAGCTCCCCCTCCCTGGAGCAGGGAGTCACTCTGGGCAAAGCGGAAGGCCCCAGTGTAGAGGATCTGCCCAGGGGCAGAGGCAGGCCTGAGGCTAAAGCTCTCTACAGCCCTGCCTGAGGGGCCCAGCACCCTGATCCTTCCAGCAGAACCTGAAGCCCTAGACTGGGATCCAGGGCCAGGGAAGGGGGGCCTTGTCTTCCTGGTGACACCTGGATCTTGGTCATGGAAGGCTTCACAGGCATGCTGCTTGGTCTCTCATCTCTAGCAGAATTTTTATATTTGTCCTGCCTTTGTGGTTACTTCTAGTGAGTTCTCTGTTCTGATGTCCCTGGTTCGCTGCTATCAAAGGTCCAGCCCTTGTTTAGCAAGTGGTTACAGAAACTAGAGTTGGGGTTCAACACAGGTCAAAATCTAAAGGCAACTATGATGGTGTTAGACCAATGAGAATGAAGATTAGGAAGATATAAGGCATCTGAATATTTACCTACCACAGTGTGGAATACAACTCTAACATTCATAAATAGAAAGGAAAATGAAATAGCAAAATTTAACTTAGAACTTACTCTGTCCTGCATTTGGGTGAAAACTGATCAACAGTGACTTTTGTGGGTCTAGTGTGTGTGTGTGTGTGTGTGTGTGTGTGTGTGTGTGTGTGTGTGTGTGTGTGGTGCTGAGGAATGAACCCAGCGGCATTCTACCTCTGAGCTACACCCCTAGCTCTATTTTATTTTTCATTTGGAAACAGGGTCTTGCTAAGTTGCTGAGGCTGGCTTTGCACCTGTGATTCTCCTGTCTCAGCCTCCCAAGTACTTGGATTACAGGAATGCACCACCATGCTGGGTGGTGGGATTTTTACCAGGAGCCCATTGCTTTCCGATTGGTTCTAGAAAATCTTTGTTTTACTAAGACTCGGACTCTTCTCTGCCAGAATTTCCTCAGGGTTGAGTGAGGGGATGCCCCAGAACCTGCAGCGTCCGCTTTTAGGATAGCAGAGGCCAAGTCTTCATCTTTGGGAAGCCATTCTGTCCTCACAGCCTTCCGATCACGATGCTCTAGTGGTATCTTCTCTATTCTGAAGTGATGGTTGAACATTTTCTTCTTACAAATGACCCGATTGTGTTATGAAAAGGCTAGAACCGTGCTTGGCAAACTGGGACTCATTTATGAAAGATTTTGGTGACCAGTAGAAGAAGTGGGATGGTAACTACAGAGAACATGCCCAATGTTTACACACTGCGGTTTCAAGATGACTGGGGGCTCTTGCAAATTAGGGATTACCCATGATTCTCAACTTGCAAATAAAGTGTTAAAAAGCACTTGTTCATGTACATTATTTATTGAGCATCTACTGTATACCCAATATTATTTTCAGTACTTGGAACACGACATTGATCTAAACAGACAAAACTCCCTGTATTTGTAGAGCTATATTTTCAAGGGGAAACATAAGTAAATGTAAAATGTAAAATGTAAAAATGATGAACAATAAAAGTGTGTGTGTGTGTGTGTGTGTGTGTGTGTGTGTGTGTGTGAGAGAGAGAGAGAGAGAGAGAGAGAGAGAGAGAGCGAGAGAGAGAGAGAGAGAGAGCAGGCCCCATCTCCTGAGAGTTTGAATAAATAGGTGTTAGGTGAAGCTGGAGAATTTGCACTTCTAGCCAGTTCTCAGTTGATGTGTGATGCTGTTGGGTCCAAGGAGAGGGACTGGAGAACAATTAGAAACCCGCTTTCACAAATATGTCAAAGTCAATCACTAAACTGAACTTGAAAAGGAGGGAGGGCCAGGGAGTAGGGCGGGAATTGGGGAAGGGTTACATGAGAAATGTGTGCATGTATGCCTCTACCAGTTTGTACCTCACAAAGAAGTATGATTACAATGCACCAATTAATAATAATAATAAAAAGAGAAACCCAAACAACTGAACAGGAGGAAGTTATTGGCTGGTGAATTAGGTAGCTTTTCCATCACTGTGACGAAAATGCCCAAGCGTGACCTAGAGGAGCAAAGGGTCTTCGGGGCTCACAGTTTCTGAGGTTCGTTCATGGCCAGCCCAGGCAGAAACCACAGAATCAAAGCAGGACAGAGAAAGGCTGCTCTCGGGGCATGCCGGCCAGAAGCAGAGAGAGCGAGACGAGGGCTCTTTCTCTATCCCTTGGCACTTGCTGCCAATACATATGCTCACAGTTCTGCATCAATTATATATGTTTTCTTTTTCTTTTTTTAAGATCTTTTTTACGTAATGTTGCAATTCCGTTCAGGATACTTCCATGCATACCATGAGTACTAAATTGAATCTTCCATTTTTTTTTTTTTTTTTATGGTACTGGTCATTTTATTGCCTATTTTGAAACAGGGTCTTGCTAAGTTGCTGAGGCTGCCCTCCAATCTCTAATCCTCCTGCCTCAGCCTCCCACGTACTGGGATCACAGGCATGAGCCACCATGCCCAGTGCGAACTGAATCTCTTTACATTACCTCTTTTTATTTATTCATTTTTTTGTGGTACTGGAGATTGAACCCAGGGGCATTCTACCTCTGAGGTACGCCCCCAGCCCTCTTTTATTGTTTACTTTGAAACAGGATCTTGCTAAGTTCCTGAGAGCCTCACTAAGTTGCTGAGGCTGGCCTCGAATCTGTGATCCTCCTGTCTCAGCCTCTCAAGTACTGGCATTACAGGTGTGCGCCACCATGCCCGGTCTAAACTGAATCTCTGTCCACCACTTCTTTAATGTTTGGTTAATGTATATTCACATGACGCTATCTTTGGCAGAAATAAGGGAATTTCCTCTGAGTTTTGCAGCAAATAAAAGGCAAAATTAGTGGCAGTCAACAGCCCCTTAGCTTCTCACACTGCTAGCTGCCATCCCCATTCACAGTATCAGCCTGGAACATCAGCGGCATTTCCCTGAATGTTGTTCCCATGGCTTAGCCTTCAAGCCAGTGGTTTAAGATCAGGGTTTTCTATGTACCTACTCCTACAAAATTATTAATGATTAATATCACTATAATTAGGCAGAGAAAAGTGCAACCTCCCCGCAGCTGATCCCTCCGTTGCTATGGGAACGCCCCTGATTGCTTCCCTTTAGTCCATTTCTGAAAGCACTTCTGGCTGCGTCCTGGTCGCCATGGCAACAACCTGAGGAAGTGGCTGTGCACCTTGTTGCTTCCTGCCAGCCTTTGTTCATGGGGACACAGTCCTCTTTTCAGCCAGCTGACGTGGAAAATTATTTAGGAAATGATCAAGAGTCCGATCACCTGATGCAATCTTTGCATGCAAGTATCTCCGCGATATCTGAAGTATGGTTTACGTAAAGAGGCACCGCCATGTCATCTCTTGTTCACAGACATCTGCTGGATGGCCGCATTTATTAGACATACAAAGTATAAAAACACCAGGCTCTTCTGTGTGCCAGGAGGCTGGTCCCACAGTAGATAGATACATCTGTGCATAGGTAGATGGGTATATCTCTCCACTGTAAGACTCGAAGAAGGACTTAGAGAGGCCACCTTTGCTAACAGCAGTGACTTTTCACTGGGGCTACAGGTGCCCAGTGGATAACTAAAAGCTTCATTCCGTGTCTGTCTCCTCTCTTCTCTTAAGCTCTGGGTCACATTCCTGCTCTGCTCTGTAGGCAGGTTGCTTCATCATATACGGAAAGTTCACCAACAATCCACTCCCTCCAAGGCTGAAGACAAAGCTAACAACAGCTAAGGCATCTTCATGATTCGCAGGGACGTCCGACGGCTGCTGGCTTTCACAACGTCCTGTTCTAGTCCCCCTGGAGAGGGACCTCAAAGCCCCCTGTCAAGGCCCTTTGCCTTCCAGCTAGAGCAGACAGATCACCCCAGGATGAGACTCTGCCCGCCTAAGCAGGAGCAATGATCTCACAGAAACTGAATGTGCCCCTTCCAGGACCTCAGGTCTGATAGACCAATTCCCTGAGCAGTAAGTAGAGATGGCCCCCCTCCAGCCCTCGCAGAACCAGCCCTGAAACTTGATCGGCAGGGCCACTGTTTGACCCACCCTGCTTAATTTTGTGGACTCCCAGTCCTCTGCCCCAGTGCTTGCTCTGCTTATAACTAACACTCGTGTCTGTGTCCCCCAAGACGGGGCTGAGACGCTGGGTCTCACTTGACTTCCCCTTGTGGCCACAGCGATTAGGAACCCTTTGTGCTTTTCACTCTTGCTTCTGTGTGTGGATTCGGGGGAGAGTGGCTGGGCCTGGCCTGTTGGAACTGTTTAAGGAGCTGGGCCAAGGTGGTCAAGGAGAGGAGGAAGGATCAAGGATCTGTCCCCTGGGACAGAATATCATGCCGCTTCCAGTCATAGAAAACCCTGTTCATAAACGGCCTCCTCCATGGCCAGACAGGACCTCCCTCAATCAGAAAGGAAGCAAATGTCACCTTCCCGAGGCGGGCCAACTCGGAGCAGTCCAGGAGGACTAGGCTGTTGCAGCGAGAATGGCAGGTCACAGCCCCAAATTCAGGGACATGAGGACGAAGGAGCTGTCAGACCAGACAGGAAAAGTCGCCATGTGGAAGACGCCATGCCGTTTCCACTCTTGAGCTGAACTTTCCAGGACTCTAGAGCAAATCCCCATGTGTGTGTGTGTGTGTGTGTGTGTGTGTGTGTGCATGTGTGTGTGTGTGTGTGTGTGCAATCTTTGCATGCAAGTATTTGCATGTGTGTGTTACTGGGGATTGAACCCAGGGGAATTCTAGCTCTGAGCTATACCCCCAGCCCTATCTTATTTTGAAAAACAAAAAATCTCATGAGATTGCAGAGGGCCTTGCTAAGTCACTGAGGCTGGCCACAAACCTGGGATCCTATTGTCTCAGCCTCCCAAATACTGGGATTACAGGTGCGCACCACCACGCCCGACTAAATCTCAACTCTTCAACATTGCCTCCACTCTTAGAACTGCCCACTCACCTCGCCAAATAAATCATATGCTTATTCTATTAGTATGTGTGTGTCTCAATGGAAATCTTTCTTTCAGAAAGGCGAGAACTGAGGAAATTGCCTCCTACTAACAGTCAAGACCCGGGGCCAGGACTCCAGCCCCTTGTCCTCAGCCGAGCGAGCCCACCACCTCGCTCTGCTACTCCCTGGCCAGATGCGTGTTTGTCCTTCATCAGAAAGACCCAGATCCATAACAACCTACAGCGAATTTAAGATAAAATCCTTAAAATATAACTGATACCTAAAATTGCATAGAATGCTGTATTTACTCGGGAACTCAAAGCCATTAACCGCTGATCTACTTCCATAACTATGAGTTATGTCTAACTTTAGAACAGTCACTTATGGGAGGCTGCTGCAGTTCTTGGGAATTTTTAGTACAAACAGCTTGGCAAAGAATATATGTGTATGTATATATAAAAAGATATATATATATGTGTGTGTGTGTGTGTGTGTGTGTGTATATACACACACCATGTACCATGTATAAAGTTCTATGAATATTATTCTTTGTAATTACTTATGCAGTACAAGGAAACAAGGGAAGCTCTGTTGTTTTATTTTTTATTTTTTTTTTTTCTTTTTTTTTTTTAATTTTTTATTTCTTTTTTTAATTTTTTAGCATGGAATTTTATACATTTTTTGGGTACAGCCGGGTTAATTACACATTTTTGTTGGGTACAAACTAGTACAGGTAAAGACATCCATGCACATATTTCTCATTAACCCTTCCCCAATTCCCACCCACCCTCCCCCTATCTCCTGGTCAGTTTAGTGATT
>PVLC010003499.1:0-96743 GCA_004027655.1 Graphiurus murinus | reverse complement strand
GGGGAGGTATATTTGTTAATGGAGGGAGGCAAAGGGCTCTTAGGATCACCCACATGGTGCCAGTTTTCCCCTGAGCAGATAGAGGCACATGTACCCCATTCAAACAAACACTTGTTCTGGTCTTGGGAGACCAAGTGATTGGGGCTACTCAGTTCCCTGAGACAATGGAAAATGTGAAATTAGGGCTGTGAGCTCTCGTTCTGCCCACATTTCAGGTTTCTTCAATTCTTTTTCTCTCTGGCTTCTTCAGTTTTTCTCTTGAGTTCCTTGAGAGAATCATTTATATTTACATTTACTGTCTACAAGGTCTCTATTTGTAATGTCTAGTTTATTTATTCATTCATCCTTCCATATCAAATTTATTGAATTGTAAAGTAGAATATATGAAATTAAAAATAACTAAATATACACTGTGGGCACCGGGTTCTGCATACAGTAGGTATTGACCCATTGTCTGTAGTCTTGTCTAACCATGTAAAAAGGGCTGTGGTCTGGAATTTGTGTACAGGATGGAGAAGAGAGAGTGTGTCCAAGCTGACAGTTTAATCCAACACACAGATTCTGAAGATCCAGCTGTGCCTCTTGCTGGGGCATCTGAACTTTGACCTTTCCAAGAAAACAAGGTCTTTGGAACCACTGTGTTCTTTCAAACAGAGCTGGATGCTGCCTGATTGTTTCCATCCTGGAACCAAGTTTTTAAAAGAAGTCCGGCTGCTTTGTTAAGATAAGAGACTGTTGTGTGAAAATTGCTGAGCCAGGGCTCCCAGTGGAGGCTCCTTGTCTTCCAGACCCCTGCCAGTTCACTCCCAGCTGGCTCAGGGGGTGATGGGAAAAGGCTTGGGGCCTGATAGCTAGAGGCCCCTTCCCACCAAACCCTCCCACATTGGGGTGAGGAGAGGGGTAGAGGTTGTTGGTGAGGCCGGGCCCCTGGCCTTGTACAGCCATGCCAGTCTGGAGCCTGTTCCAAAGCTGTCTGGAGGGTGGTTTCTCCTGGACTGTGGCTGCTCTAGCTTTTTCTTCCTATCTCACTATATGAAATGGTACCACTTTTTCACATATTTAGTTATTTGCAACTTTATATTTTTAATCTATTAGATGACATGTTTTGGTTCTCCTTAAGTTAAAACACACATTGGTATATATATTTTTTAAGTTTGTAAGTATGTTTTCTATTTGTGTGCACTCATGGGTCATCAGTTTAAGAAAACATCCAGCTGTTCTGTAAAGTTTTCAGGGAAGATAATTGCTTGAGTAGACTAGTAATCCTTGCAAATTATGAATACAGCCTCCTCCTGAGATCCAGGAGGGCAGACTGGGATGTCCACTCTTGCCACTTCTCTTCAAAATTATACTGTGGCTCAGAAATGAAAGGCATCCAGTTTGTTAAGGCATCCAGTTTGTTAAGTTGTTAAGTAAAACTGCCATTGTATCCAAATTGGGCCAGTATTAGAAAATCCTGAGGAACGAACACACACACACACACACACACACACACACACACACACACACACACACACACACCCTAATGATTTTTAGTTCAACAAGCTTACAGGATACAAGATTAATATACAAAAATCATTATACTTTGATATACTAGCAGTCAACAATGTGAGGATAACATTAAGAAAACAATTCCATTCATAATTCCATCAAAGAATAAAATACTTAGGAATAAATTTAATACATTAAGTGTAAGACTTATACAGTGAAAATGATAAAACATTGCTGAGAAAACTTAAAAATCTAAATAAATGGAAAGATATCCCAGCTTCATGGATTGTAAGACTCAATATTGTTAATTTTCCCCAGATTGATTTATGGGTTAAGTGTGATCCTTATAAAAATTCCAGCATTTAAAAAATTTTGTTTAGAAATTGACAGTTGTTTCCTTACATTTATGAGGACCCAGGATATGCAAAAGAATTCTGAAAAAGAAAAGTTAGAGGAGCAAGTAATACATTGTGGCTTCAAAACTTACTATACAACTACAGTAATCAAGACTGTGTTACTAGTATAAAGACAGACAATTGAACAGAATTGTGAGTCTAGAAATGAACTATTATATATTATTGTTCATTGATTTTTCTACAAAGGTGCCAAAGCAATTTAGTTTAATTCAGTTGTCTTCAATAAATAATGCTAGGATAATTGGATATCCACATACAGAAAAAGATAATTTTAAACCCTTACCTCACACCATCTACTACATATATCTAAAAATAATTATAGACCAGAATGAAAAAGCTAAAACTAAATCTTTTAGAAGACACAGCAAAAAATCTTCATGTCATTGAGTTAGGGAGAGAGTTCTTAGATAAGAAACCAGAACCATAGCATGCCAAATTAGTTTCTGGAAAGTTTGATAGCATTGAAGATGGTCTTTTTAAAAATCTTTGCTCATTCATTGAGTGAAAAGGGATTACATTGTTTAACCTTATTTTCTTGTTGCTAGCAAGGTTAAATATATATTAAGTACTCAAAATTATGAAAATTTTCTTGGACTATCTGTATCTCTGTCACATCTTCTAACCCACCAAGCCTTTCTGGAGAAAGTATTTCCTTGCAGAAGACCATGAAGTTGTGGGATTTGTACCTTGAAATACACTTTTTCCCGCCAGCTGTGAGTTTAAGCATCCCTCTGGGACCCATAATGTTTTCAGTTCTTCTGCAAAGAAAATTGTATGAGCAAGTAGTTTTCAAGAAATGAACAGCAGAGTGGGAAATGGACACAGACCAGACAAATATAATAATCAGGGTGTGATAAGAATTAGCATGGGATTTGAAATCAACCTGCTTAGATTCAAATCATGGTTCACTTCTTACCAGCTGTGCAAACCTTGGGCCAGTAACTTAATGTCATCAAGTCCTTCATTTCATCTGCAAAAGAGAGATAAGGAAATCACTTTTCCCTTAGGGTTGCTTTGAGCATCAAATGAAAAAGAAAAATGTGTTCAAAGGTTTAGCACTGTACATGGTGTATAGGAAACATTGTTAACTACTGTTGTTACAGTTTGGTTTGTAGGCCTGGGGGCTTAGGGCTCAGACTTTGGAGGGTCCTGGCCTAGGTGCTTCTAGTTATTGCATGCAGACTTCTTTTAAAAATACAGTTCAATGGAAAGGTTGGAAGTGAGTTCTTTTTGTCAGTGCAGATGTGATTTCCTTTGGGACTGCTGTACTCCCAACGGTTTGAATTCATAGAATCACTAAAGGGCTGGAGGGAATTCCTCTCAGCTCTCTGGCTCCAAGAATACCTCTGGGTGATGGTGAGATGCTACTCATCAATTCTGTTGCTGTTGTTCTTAGGACTGTAAGCCTGGGTAGAACCCAGTGGACTTTTTTGAGTGCAGAAGAATTGAGGTGAGGGAAAAGCATTTAAACGTAACTCTAGTAAGCCATGCCTCATCTTGCTTTAGTCCTGAATTTACATATTTGTGTGTGGGTGTTCAGTCCCCCTTACATGTGTCTATGGTACTGGGGATTGAACACAGGGGCATTCTGCTTCTGAGCTAGACCCCCAGCCCTATTTTATTTTTTATTTTGAAATAGGGACTCACTAGGTTGTGGAGGGCCTAAGTTGCCAGGCTGTCCCTGAACCTGTGATCATCCTGTTTGAGCCTCCCAAATACTGGGATTACAGGTGTGTGCCAACATGCCCAGCCTGAACTTATATATTTGGACTCTAAATAGCCTATGAGTTCTTCACCGAGAGCCTATGAGTTCTTCACTGTAGGAACTGTGCCTTCCAGTTTGCTGCATCCCTCAGATCCCTTTCTCATGATAAGCATTTAAGAGGTATACTGAGACTGTGATTGGCAGTTTCTGGTTTCCAAATAGATGGAGTTATAGGGTCATATTCATGTCAGAGGAGGTTCATAGTTATAATCTCATTTTGTTCTCTCCACACCCCTGGGGAAGAATAGGCGTGGGTGTGAGATGAGAGCACATCCCTGTGTTTCAAACAGAAAAAGTAAAGCCCAGGGACGTTAATGACTTGCTAAAAATGATAAAGCTCTTGAGGAAGAGCAGAGTTGAGACCTCAGATCTGCTGATCTAGGTCCAGTGGGCTTTCTGTCACTTATGCCGTAGTCTGTCAGTGCATCAGAGACCTCCACTTCAATGGATTTTCTCCTAGTGACAGTCCATTTGTCCTGCTCTTATTTTCCAATTTGCAGAACAAAGAAAAATTTCCCTCCATGCTGAGAAAGTTTAAAAGTGGGAATGGTCTTAGAACCAAAAGTATTTATTCACTATTCTCTTTTCTCCTCTCTCTCTTTTGATGGCACTGGATATTGACCTCAGGGGTGTTCTATCTCTGGGCTACATTCCCAGCCCTATTTTATTTTGAAACAAGGTCTCACTAAGTTGCCGAGGGCCCCACTAAGTTACTGAGGCTGGCTCTGAACCTGTGAACCTGTGATCTTCCTGTCTCAGCCTCCCAAGTACTGGGTTACAGGGCATGAGCCCACCACCACACATCCAGGTCTCCAAACTCTCTTGATGAGTTCTTGTGGACTTGATGTTGTATCCTGACCTCTTTGTGTCTGGACAGCTCAGATGGACACTTTAGACACTTCCCTTCCCCTTTGGCAAGAGCTGTGGTATTCCTAGCCAATGAAAAACTACATGAGTGAAAGAAAATGATATTTCCTGGTAATGGACAGTGGCAGTTGGTACAGCTTGAAAGTGTGTGTTCCAGCGAAGGAGCGGGGCCACATTGGAGCCTTCTCAGTTGAAGAATGTTTACTTGCATTGTGATCATCAATAAAGATCTTTAAATACCCAGCGTGGCTCTCCAGGGCCAAGGGTGCCATGCTGCTGCTTCAGGAAGGAGACCTCTTCCTGGCGGACACTTGATTCACAAGGACACTAATTATTCATTCTTCCTCCCTGCAGCCCGCTGAAACAATTGCCCTGCTTGTTTGGTGCGCAGTGTGGCGTCGGACAGTCAGGCCTTTTTATGTAACTGATGGCGCTGTATGTTCATATTGTTCTTTATGTACTTATTTTATAGCTTATGCAGCAGACATTTGAGTCAATTAGCTTCTTGTCCTGCAAACTGGGCGCTGCTGGTCTCCTTTCTTTTTGTGCTGTGTGGGTTGGTTTCAAGTTACAGCATTTTTATTGGCTCCTCTTTGCTGAACCTTAGTTTCAAAAGCTGGTGTTTGTGAGCTGAATTTCTTAAAGGTATAGCTTTTCTTTTTTACAGAATTGCAGTAAACCTTGCCCATAGCAGTGTGGTTTTTAAAAACTGAGTGAGGTGTATGTGTATAATTTTTTTTTTTTAAACAGTGCATACTAACTAGAAATCCAAGTGAATGGTTTTTCAACTTTGTTCCTTTTCTGCTGTCAGCATGGGCTTTCCTATTTCAGTGTTTGCTTCTTCTTGGTTTGCAAATATTTTTTCCCTGTATAGCCATATTCTTGTCTTTCTTTTTGGTCCTGATTTTTCTCTTCATCTTGGACCTTTTGGAACCTGCCTCAAACCCTTTCGGGAACAAGTTGAAGTAGAAATAAATTCTCTTGTGTCCACAACTGTTTTTCTGCACATGATAATGTTTATGGAGCAAACACAGATTCACTTTTAAGCATGGGTTTTTTTTTTTAAATGTCAGAAAGAATATTTCCTAGCTGGGCATAGTGGCATATGCTTATAATCTCAGTACTTGGGAGGCTGAGACTGGAGGATCTGGGTTCATGGCCAGCCTCAACTACTTAGTGAGGCCCTCCACAACTTAGTGAGACCCTGTTTCAAAATAAAGAATAAAAAATAGGGCTAGGGGTGTAGCTAGGAGGTAGAATGCCCTCTGAGCGATCAGTTCTTTACTGCTGATAAACATCCTAGCAGTACAGAGGAGCTCCCCCAAGATTGAAGTGCAGCAGGCAGGATTTTTACCTGGTGTATTTTGATGCAGTAGACTCTTAAGATTCTGTATGGCAGAGTTTTAGGCTTTGCCTTGACTTCTCAAAGCCTCCCAGTGTACCTGGTCTAGGTAGTTGTTCCAGAAACATAGAGGAGAGTGATGGGTAGCCCACCCACCTAATGTCTCCCCCTCTTTGTGTGAGCACCCCTTAAGCCTCACCCTACCAGCGACTCATTCGCACTGACCTCCTGTGGTCACCCAAGGACTGTGCATGTGCCTTGGTGAAACAACTGGACTTTTCTGAGTAGTTTTGTCAATTCTGATCAAAGTACAAGACTTTACTTACCTGAGTCCTCATCTTTAGAAGGAAAATCTAAACCAGAGTAGAGGCTCTTGAAAGTATTCTCGCTGACTCTGAACAGAGATGACCATGCTCATACTGAACAGTTGTCTTTCTTTCTCCATGTGTCCCTGTATCTGTTCAGCTCCACTGTTACATGTGAGGGAGGGGAAAGTGAACGCACGATGTGCTTCTGCCAGCCCCTCGCTGGCTGTTTTCAGGGATGAGACTCAGTGAACTCAGGTACATGCAGTGAGACACCCACCAGAACTAGGAGCGCCTCTAAGCTGGATGTAGTAGTGTACACCTATAATCTCAGTGACTTGGGAAACTGAGGCAGAAGGAGCACAAGGTCAAGGCCAGCTCGGGCAACTTACTGAGACCCTGTCTAAAAAAAATTTTTTTTTGGGGGGGCGATACTAGGGATTGAACCCAGGGGCATTCTACCTCTGAGCTACACCCCCAGTCCTATTTTTTACTCTTTATTTTGAAACAGGGTCTCATTAAGTTGTGGAGGGCCTCACTAAGTAGTTGAGACTGGCCACGAACCCAGATCCTCCGGTCTCGTACTGGGATTACAAGCATGTGCCACCACACCCAGCTCTGTCTAAAAATTTTTTAAAAAGGTCCTGAAGAGGTAACTCAGCAGTGGAGTGCTCCTGTATTCAGTCTCCAATACAGCACAGGGTGGGGGTGCCTGTCAGCGTCATGAGACTGCCGAAGCCAGGGCACTTTCTGATGGACAGGCCGAGCAGGGTGAAGATTTGTACTGACCATAGAGGAGGGCATGGCTGAGAAAGTCAGAGGTTCGATAGTAGGTGACTTCCTTAAGTCAGGCCTTTGGGATGGAGAGATTGTGGAGGGCAGACACATTGACATTGAGGCCTGGGGCCATCAGAGAAAGGACCTGAGCATGTGGGAAAGTCTCCTGTGCCATGAGGCCATAGGAGCTTTGCCTTATCTAAATTGGAGAAATGAGACAGTAATGAGGTGGTTGAGGATGACAGAGACCAAATAAAAGAAGGATGAGAGTATCTGTGAGAATGAATACCACCTCCCTGCACAGGGCCTGCCCTGCAGAGTTCCCTGAAGGCTGTTTGTGGGATGTCCCTGTGGGTAATGTGGGGATAAACAGGGGGCCCAGAGGTGGGAAGACTCTGATATGTTAGAGGGAAGTCACTCACTCTCGCATCTCTGCAAATTCCAAGATGCTAGGTACTTACAGTGAATTTCTGAGCATTTCTTTAGTATCTACTGTAAATGCTAAGACATTATGTTTTCTATTATTATTAATTTCCGAACCCCTTGGTGAAGTCAGCATGGCTCACCTTATTTCTCTATTTATATTGTGTTTGTCTTGGCAACAAGTGGTACAGCTACCCTTGGTTTGCTTACTTCTTTCCTTGGATGCCTGAGCAATTTGCTGCTGCCCTCCAGGGCTGAGTCCTGGACCCTCAGAGGACTCAAGCGAAAGTTGGCCTCCCCATTTGGTAGCCTGGAAATTGGAGTGGGTAGGTAGTGGTACCGCAGCTCCCAGCGCCTCACCTCATCTGGGACAGTGCTGCCTCCCCACACAACCCAACCCCACCCCATTTGTTTTTAGGTGTCTGCTGCATTTGTGGTTTTAATAACAAAAAACCTAGAATCCATTCATTCTTTAAAATAAAAGGTGAGTGTATAACATTAATTTTATATACATTATATGTATATTGTATTAATTTTGCATTAGTCATACTTATAGTATACATGTTCACATATGCCTTTTAGTTTCTATTTGTGGCCTGTTCTAAAGGAAAAATCAATGAGAGCAAGGCCCCCTCCTGCCTGCCCCCTTCTTCGTCCTTTCTCTAGCTCAGCTGAAGGATAGCCCTCTCCACCTCTTCCCTCTCATCTGTCTCAGGGCCCAGTGCTCTGGAGGAAGCTGATGGCTTCCTTCCCCCCCATCCTCTGCTGTTGAGAAAGCTCCTTCAGTCATGCAGGTCCACAAGTGCAGGCTTCTTAGCAAAAGGAAGCTCTTTCTGCCTGGAATTCCCCCTCCTTCCTTCTCTGGCGCCCAGCCAGCCACTCCATGATCCCTCCTCCAGGAAGCTTGCCTTGTCTTGGGGTGTCTCTTCCTCCTATCCCTCCCCAGTTCTGTTTCAGTCTCACCCTTCTTCAGAGTGCATCTCAGGCATCACATCTCCTGTGAATCCTTTGCTGCAGAGCTTGCCCTTCCCCTGCCTCCTCTTCCAGCAAAGGGCTTCCTCCTTCCCCTGAATTCCCCCAGTGCCCCCAGCTGATGATGCATCTGCCTTGTTTACCATTAATTGGCTACATGTTCCCTCTCAAACTCCTTGAGGGCGGATACTCTGCCTCATTATCTTTGTGTCTTAGAAATCTTGCTCTTGTAGAGTCAAGAAATCCTTGTCTGATTTAATTTTTCTGGTAGGTATTGGAGAGTTGTTCATATATATATGTATATATATATATATATATATACACACACACATATATATACATACATACATATATATATAGTGGAGTTTCAGTTTTGCCTGTAAATACTTATGTTGGTGTTAAGTTTCATATTGCACACTTATGCATTTACTTATTGAAATATGCTACTTTGGGATGCAAAACGGGAACCTTTGTACTTCTAATAATATGTCAGGCAGGAGATTTACTGCTTTCAACAGGTGTGAGAGGTAGTACACCTGGCTCAGTGGAGCACTGGTGAGTGAGTAGCAGCTCCCAGGCTCACACTGCATCTCTCTGACTCTTTCCAGTGAATCACATTGACCCCCCCCCTCCCCCGCCCCGGAGTGATTCAGCTAATTACTATGTCCACACAAAACACATTTGGTTGCAAGTTTAATTGTTTAGGGTTGCAAGCTCTCCCATATGCTGGATCTTCATAATTTTTGGTCCTATGGAGGATTGTCCACCCCTAAATTCACAGCAAGCAACTAACCAAAATTAAAAAAAAAAAGAAACATTGTCAGAGATAGTTATTTAGTTTACCCAGATGTTCAACAAGGTTTTTATAACTACAAACTGGAAATCTGGGGGGGAAAAAAAAAGGTTTTGGTAAATCATCCTCAAAGTCAGACTGTTTCTTAGTAAAACAGAAAAAGTGGTAATGTTCCCAAAGCTGTGCTTAATCTATACATTCTTGGTAAGACTTCTTTTCCCCTCTTCCATTGAGTTTAACGTTTCCTTCTGCTTCTTGCACTAATCATTAATAACTGTACTGTTGTCACAGCTCAAAACTTTCCTATTGACACTTCAATCATTTTTTAAAGATTTTGAATGTTCAACCTTTATAAAACTAACCTTTTGCACTCTATTAAAATTTAAGAACCGCTTGATTCTCAGCGAATGCCCCAGCTACTGGATCATGAAAGCATTACCTTGTGCCAAGGGCATGATGCAGTACACTCATTCCTTTTTAACAAATAATAAGAAGTTTGACTTTTCATTTACACATCCTGCCAATTGCTAACAAGTTTCCATCTCCTTCAAACACCAGATTGATCCTAAGAAATTGAAAATATTGATTTAACCCTCTGTCTGATTTGTACTGCAGGCACCTGCTAGCGCAGTCTTAGCACATTACAATTGCTTGGCTGTAATTCCTCAGGGGACCACTAATAACTACCACATCTGTCTTTTCATCTTCCGAAATTATGCTAGCAGTTGTCCAAGTCAATTGTGATTCATTTGATACTGCTCTCCTTCAAGACATATTGCAACCAAATAGACTTGCTCACCAGTAATATATCTGATGACATAGTTAGTTCTCGTTAATTGACAGAATGATTCAGGCTTTTATGGATGGCATTAATTGGTCCCTTGTGTCCATGCAATAATTGACCAGACAGAGGAGGCAGCATTAGCTTTCACCCAGTGAGGAGAGTTTGGAGATGAGGTAAATGTAGTAAGGATGACAAAATGTCTGTATTTTTAATCAAGACTTTATCAATGAATTGACAAAAAAGGGGAGATTTAGGGAGCTGGATTCAGATCATCTTAATTATGAGCATTGCATTCCGGCCTGTGGCAATGTGCTGAGAGGAAGTTCTGCCCACTCTCTGGCCTTCCTGTGCTGAAATGTTTGAAACAGGGTACAACTCGAATCTAATATATGCAGAGCAGGACTGTGCTATAGAAGAGTTATAGGCAGCTGTAGTAACCCAATAAACTGGTCATGTAAAGTCTGCACATGTGGAGTTTGTCTTCCCTCTTCCTTGGAGAAAAAGCCAGAATATTTGGGCACATTCTCTCATCTTCCTGAAACTTAAATTTATCCCTGTCACCACGCTACTGGAAAAAAATGATGGCTCCCCTTTTCCTAAAGGATGAAGTTTTCCATATGTAACATTTTCACAACCTGCCTCTGCTTCTTATTCTCCCTACCCACATGGTGATGCAGACTAAGTATTTCAAGTGATTATGCTAATTTGTCCTGTTTTCATAGTTGGTATGCTCTTTCTCCCATTAGCCATTGTAGAGATTCCCACCCACTCTCCTAGAACTCCTTAGGTTGCCTGCTCAGGGTTTTGCAAACCACTTTAGCTGCGTCTCCTTGTATTCACACATTTGGTTGCTTGTTTCCCCAAATAGACCTTGAGCTCGCCCTATGCAAGGGCTGTGTCTGATTGCTTGGCACATGTAATTATGTAAGAACTTAATAAATGGTTATTGAATTGAGTTGCAGTAGTTACATTTTGAAGAATGAAAATTTAAGGTTTGAATCCAAGAAAAATGACTTGGATCAAATTAGATGTCGTGCAATACGTATCAT
Organism: Graphiurus murinus; assembly: GCA_004027655.1. Lineage (NCBI taxonomy): Eukaryota > Metazoa > Chordata > Mammalia > Rodentia > Gliridae > Graphiurus > Graphiurus murinus. The sequence goes on along the minus strand of PVLC010003499.1, from coordinate 85,759 downwards.
AGCTAAGTGTGAATAAGAGGCTGGCGACCAGCCCTGGGGGATAATTATAATTTGGTGCAAAACAAACCGTTTGAGGTGTGGAAGATAAATTACTTAGTTCACATTCAGAGAGGGCAGGGTGAAATATGAATTAGGCAGAACAGATTTCCTGGCATTTGATCTACTTAGAGCACACATCCTTTTTTACATACATCACGTGGCTGGAACAGATATTCATGGGTGCTTTGGACTTGGGAAGATTTGACACAACCTCCTTTTAAGGGCAGTGCCATCCTGTTGATCAGGGGTGTGTGTGTGTGTGTGTGTGTGTGTGTGTGTGTGTGTGTGTGTGTGTATGTTGAGTGAACTCTTCCACTGGACTTAGATGCAGTTTCCTCATCTGTAAAATGGGAATAATAATAGTCACTGACTTATATCTTGTAGACATGTGTTGCACAGTGCCTGGTGGCATACAGTCGGCACTTAACAAATGGTAAGTAGTACTGATTAAAGATAAAATTTGGCTCTTCCTTCTAACGGCTCAGAAAGGTAGAGAGTAAATACAACTGTACATGCAGAGAAAACACTTTGGAGTTTTTGTGATTATTGTCCTATTGACTTATCTCTGAGATTGTGTGACCTTCCATAGGGCTCAGGGTGGCTTTCAGCTCAGAGTTGTGGAGGGAAGGTGGGAGCGTATGACCAATACTGGCACTGATGGTGGACAGGTGCAACCGCAAACCCTGTTTTTGTTTTTCTAATTGGAAAGCAGTGCATTTGCCATTGTGATAGGGTTTGACAGTCACTGGTTAGGGGTAGGTTCCTGTAATGCCATCATTTATTACCCAATGCAGGTGTAAAACTTATACTTACAGAACATCTTCAAATTTGTAGTGGAATAAATTTGTTTGGCAGTGAGATTTATAAATGAAATTAAGCAGACAAACCGTGGCTTCTAAGTTATGACTGGCCTAGAGCGTATTGCTTTTTTGAACCTGCAGGTTGAGATGGGGGAAAAGAAGTTCTGTTCAAAGAGGCTGACTCAGGGACTTTGAATGCCTAATATTGCTGTATGGGGTTTTATTTGAACACAATAATAATCTTCTTTAAGAGGCAGATGGAGAAAGAGAGATGTTGGTCAAAGGGTACAAACTGTCAGACAAGAGGAATAAGTTCTAGTGATCTGTTACACAGCATGGCGACAATGATTAATAATAATACAGTGTATGTTTCAAAATGGTTTGTTTGTTTGTTTATTTATTTATTCATTTGTGGTACTGGGGATTAAACTTAGAAACATTCTACCTCCAAGCTACATCCCCAGCCCTATTTTATTTTTATTTCGAAACAGAGTCTCACAAAGTTGATGAGAGTCTCACTACTTACTGAGGCTGTCTCCCAACCTATGATCCTCCTGTCTCAGTCAAAATAGCTTTTAAAAGAATAGAGTTTAAGTGCAATCACCACAAAGAGATGAGAAGCATATGGAGTGATAGATATGGTCATTGGCATGATTTAATCATGAACATAGCCATCGCCTCACATACTTCTCATTTCTTTCTATATGATGCACATGTATCATAACACCACATTGTAATATATATGTGTGTGTGTTAATTAAATACAAAGCACATTTTTTTTTAAAGTCTTCTTTTAAAATGTTACTCCTGCTCTTGTGACTAGTAGTGTGGGAACAGGCTCCATTGGTATGCTTCCTCACTGAAAGAATGGAAGTTGAACTCAGAGGTAAGAGAGTTAGTAACTTTGGAACCTAGAAGACTTCTTGGGTCAGGAATCTAGGACCTGGAGAAAGAGGTATTAGGATTTGGGAAAGAAGTAAAGCCAAGAGGAAGAGGTCAGAGGAGAACCATTGCCTCTTCCTAGGTTGGAGAAGAAGCAGAAGGATTTTCCATCTTCCCTGCAGAGCCTAGGAGCACAGGTAGTCACTGAGAGTAGTCTTGTTCTTAGGGCTTGGACCCATTTTTTGTGGACTGGTTTTCACGTAGAAGCTTATCAACATAGTCTTTTGGGGGGAAGTGTCTGTATGCCACCTTCCCTCCCTCCCTCCCTGCCTCCTCAGCAGTCAAGCATGGACCTAGCAGCTCACAGTTACCTCCACCTCATCCCCTAGTGACAGTGATGGTGAGAGCACTTAAGAGGAACCACCCTCTTAGCAAAGTTTAGGCACAGAGTATGATATTGCTAACACTAATGGCTGTGCTGTACATTAGCCTTCCAGAATTTACCCATCTCAATGCCACCTTTCAGTTTCTGACTTCAAGCCATGGAAAATAACTCATGTTTATGCTGGTCCTCCCCCAACTAATTTCTGTCTTGAAACTTACTTTGATGAACCTTGACCTCTTGTGGACATGGTTGGGTAGAAGATGGAGCCCAGTGTTACATTTGTTACAAGAAGAAAAAGTGGATCTATTTGTCTTTGGTGTTGATTACCTTTGAAAAGCCTTGGCCAGGCACAGTGGCACATGCCTATAATCCCAGCTACTCCGGAGAATGAGGCAGGAGGATCACAAGTTTGAGTCTAGACTGGGTGACTTTACAAGACCCAGTCTCAAAGTAAGAAGTAAAAAGGGTTGGGGATGTAGCTCAGTGGTAGAGCAACCCTGGGTCCAATCCCCAGTACCACACACACACACACATACGCAAGCATTGTATTATGAAATGCATTTTCCTTTAATACAGCTAACTCAGCCTCAGTGTGTACTTTATGTTCAGCAGTTAAGCACAAGTTAATTAACATCCCACATCCCACAGTGTCTCAGTGCACAGTCCCATATACCCTAGTGCATAAAGGCGAACAACTTAATTAACTTACTCTCCACCTGTAATTACCTTGAAATTAACCATTTGTAACATCCAGTTTACTCTACACCCATACGTTAAAATCTGTTCAGAGTAGAAGGAACCAACCTCATTCCTGGTTGCTTCCCGCCTCATTCCTGTCTCTTCCTAACTGGCTGTTAGTCTCATAAGGGCCACTCCCGTCATACTCCCAGGCTGTGGCCTTAAAATCCCAAATTTCTGCAAGTGTTACTTTTTTTACTCAGCCCTTACGCTGTGCAGGTGCTGGGCCTTCAACAGTGGGCAGGGCAGTCAGGGCTGCTGCCTTTAGTGAAGTTAGGGTCTCTTTGGAAGCAACAGACTTGTCATATTAAGTAGGGCTGCCACAATTGAAGACCAGAGACTGGGTGGCTGATGCCAGATATTTATTTTCTCTCAGTTCTGGTGGCTGGAGGTCCAGGATCAAGGTGTCAGCAGGTCCAATTTCTCCTTGAGGCCTCTCCAACTTGGCTTGTAGACAGCCACCTTTTCACTGCATCCTCATCCGGTCTTCCCTCTGTGGGCATGCATCCCTGCTGCCTCTTCCTCTTCTTATAATGACATCAGCACTATCACATCAAGGCCCTGCCCTGGCAGCCTCATTTAACCCCAGTTTCCACCTACAAGACCCCATCTCCAAATATAGTCATATTGGGGATTGCGAATTCAGACCATAACACATGTTATTAGTAGTTATTGGTCCCCTATGCATCTCATCTCCATCCCCCTGCCCCCCAAATACCTGTCACATCCCATCAGAACAGGTATCTTGGAGACAAGGACTCTCTCAGATGGCAGTTGACATAGCAGCAGGAGGTGTCCAGGGAGGAGGGAGTGGAGTGTCCTGGGCAATGTGTTTGAATCTAGAGACATAGGAGAATGCGGTGAATAGTTTACTGTGACTGGATGTAGAATTTCCTTCTTTTAGGTCTTGAATGTATATACACATGAACTGTAGTCTCAAACTGTCAACTCTGTAGAACTCCATGGTACCCTTGTGAGAGATGCTGGATGTGACAGTGGGTGAAATGCAGTCACCTTTCACCTGTGGAGAGTTAACAGAGCCACAGAGTGAGATGGCTGCCCTCTGATGGAGGCCCTTTGTCCTCCTCACCTCTCCCAGGCTGCTCTGCTCAGGTTTCTTGTCTCCCCTTTCGTTCTCCACCTGTAGGTGCTGCCTCTGCAGGCGAAGCCTTCAGCAGGTGAGCGCAGAGGTGAGATACATTTGCCCAAACAAAAGGTAGGAGGAGGAAGAAGGGGGAAAAATTCACCCACCTACCTCCCACCCAGAGACAACTGCTGTTAGTGTTTTGATGTAGTTTTCCTTTGCATGACTTCATTTTGCTAAGTTCTGATCATCCTACTTGAATGATTCAAGTTGCTTTCTTAATTTAAATCTTTTCTGCTAGATTAATGCTTATTTAATGTTCTTCTCAGAGGGGGTTTATATAACAATTTGTAATCTTTAGTCCTTTAATTTGTTTCTCTTTTTGAGGGGCTGGGAATTGAACTCAGGGCCTCACATGTACTAGATAAGCACTCTTATGCTTAACCACTGAGCTCCACCCTCAGCCCTTCTGTAAAAAATAATTTACTGGCACATTGAAATTACATACCTTAGTGAGATTAAAAGTGATACACACACACACACACACATATATATATATATATATATATTTATATATACATTTATATTTGCACACACATCACTTGATGTGTTTCCTTCCAGGTCCCACCCTGCTTCTTCCTCTTCCCTCTCCGATAAGGAGATTGATAATGATACCGTCATGTGTGAACATAACATTATTTGACCCCCAACCCTTTTTTTTTTTGGTACTGGGGATGATTGAACCCAGCGAATTCTACCTCTGAGCTACACCCTCAGTCCTATTTTTTATTCTTTATTTTTGAAACAGGGTCTCATTAAGTTGTGGAGGGCCCCACTAAGTAGCTGAAGCTGGCTGTGAACCTGTGATCCTCCTGTCTCAGCCTCCCAAGTACTTACAATCTTGCGCCACCATGCCCAGCTTTTTTCATTTTGAGACAGAGTCTCAGTAAGTTGCCTAGTCTTACCTAGAGCTTGTGATCTTCCAGCCTCCAATTTCTGAGCAGTTGGGATTACAGGCATATGCCACCATTCTTAGCACTCTTTCTCTCTCTCTGTCCCCCCCCCCCGCCTCCCTCAAGATAACTGTGTCAAACAGCTCTTAGCAACTTTTCTCCCAGATTTCAGATGGTATTTCTAAATGATATCAAATTCCTGTCTGAAAGGGTTGAATCACTATCTGTTCCAGGGAACACGGGGCGAAGATTGGCATCAGCAGCAGTGGATATTTCACTGTGGTACATTGCATTGAGGATGAGGCTTTTTCCTTTCATCAAACCATTTATGGTTCTTCTTTTGTGAATTAGTCTCTGGTGTCCCTTGACCAGTTCTTCTACTGGGCAGTGGTGCATTGAACGAAACAGAAGGTTTCAGAGCAACGAGAGTTCTCTCTTCCTTATTTACTTGGCAGTGAGGAATGTTGGAGAGGTGTGGATTGTTTCTAGTTGACTGAGGAAGTAATTGCATTAAGATCACATTTAAAGTAATGTGATTGAGAAATTATAATGGTGATGAGCAGTGCATTTATTTATACCTAATTTGGGAATCAACTGATATTTATGGTGTAATTGTAGTGTGCCAGCTACAGTGTCAGTTGCTGTCATAGAAGTATTCTTTATTGATCCCCTTGATGGTTCTGTAAGGGAGTTTTATACTCTTTACAGATAAGAAAACTGAGGTTCAAACAAATTAAAACTGAGATTCGAATGAAGTCTCCTGACACCCAGGCCAGAGCTCCTCCTAAGTCATTGCACCTGCCCTAAAAGGTTCTGTGCATGTGTGTTTTTATACAAGGGTGGGATCTGTCACTGTGTATTGACCCTGGAATGTTGTGTGCAGTCTTCTGCAGCTTCTGAAGAAGGGACATAGGAGGTCACACACTGTCCAACAGAGAAAATGACCCCAAGGTGAGGATGGACTGAACATGTTAGGCTCCTTCAGTGTGGAAAAAGACAGGTGAGGGGAGCTATGACGGATCTAAAGCCACAAAGGGTAAATGTAGATTTATCCAGTATTTTCCTAAAGCCCTCAACGTGGGTGCTCTAGAAATTATATAGAAGTACTTTTAGGACATCCAAAGGGTTACAGAGTACATTTTAAATTTTCTTCTCTATAATCAATCAATCAATCTCTCTCTCTCTCTTTCTCTCTCTCTTTCCTACTGGAGGTTGAATCCAGAGGCATTCTACCTCTGAGCTATACCCACAGCCCTATTTTATATTTTATTTTGAAACAGGGTCTCACTAAGTTGTTGAGGCTGGCCTCAAAGCTGCAATCTTCCTGTCTGAGCTTCCCAACTACTGGGATTACAGGCGTGTTCCACCATGCTCTGCTTGTTCTCTGTAATCTCTTAACAGCTAAAATATAAATGGTTCAGGCATGCTTTAGATAATCCATAGAAGTTCAGAGAAGCAATGAGGTTGGAGAGTGGATGTCACAATGGTAAGGTTGAAATTGTGGACAAAAGATCAGCATGCCTTCCCAGGAGGACATTGTAGGCGCCTACCTGGGGATGGCTTGACCTCAAGGTACACAGCAAGTGTGTGCTGTCACCTCCCTGGTAGACGATCATTCACGGGTAAATCAGGGACTCAAAATGACAGTATTTGAGGATGCACTGGGAATTTGCTCAAAATTAGTCTCACCTTGTTTTGCCTCTGTTATAGCATCAAGCTGATTAAGTGAAAAGGTATTTCATTATCTCTCTTCAGAAGAATTTTTTAATACATGAGATTTTTGTTGTTGTTGTTGTTTTGGTTTTTTGTGGTACTGGGGATTGAACCCAGGGGCATTCTACCTCTGAGCTATACCCCCAGTCCTATTTTTTTATTCTTTATTTTGAAACAGGGTCTCACTAAGTTGTGGAGGGCCTCACTAAGTAGCTAAGGCTGGCTGGGAACCTGGATCCTCCTGGCTCAGCCTCCTAAATGCTGGGATAACAAGTGAACACCACCACGCCTGGCTAACTAACACATGGAATTTTGAAAATGCTGTTACTTTATGACATGCAGCATATCCCTATGAGACTCGGGGTTCCATGTTAATATGGTACTTCCTTCTGTGAAATACTTGGGGAATGTGTGGCAAGCACGATTCCATTGCTTGGAGGGATTTGGAACATTGATCCTGTTCTTGGGTGATACTAAATGTGGACGATGCTACATGGCCTCCAGTAATATCTCTGGCTTCTGATGCTTATGGGGGGAAAACCAAGCCTTAACTTTTTGATTCTGTAATTACTATCAGAGTAGGCTCTGGAACACAATTCCATATCTGTCTCACGAAGACTTTTGTATTTGAATCTTGTTGAAAGCAAAATTAACATGTTTTATCATTTACTTTTTTTTTTTTTTTTTTTTGCGTACTAGGGATTGAACCTAGGGGTGTTCTACCTCCGAGCTACACCCCTAGTCCTATTTTTATTCTTTATTTTTGAAAAAGGGTCTCACTAAGTTGCGGAGAGCCTCACTAAGTAGCTGAGGCTGGCTGCGAACCCAGATCCTCCAGTGTCAGCCTCCCAAGTACTGGGATTACAAGCTACACCACCCCACCCGCCTGAGCCCTATCTTGAAACAGTGTCTCACTAAATTGTTGAGGGCCTCACTAAGTAGCTTTAGGATAGCCATGAACTGAGATCCTATCTTGGCCTCCTAAGTACTGGGATCACATGCCTGGGCTACCACGCCCAGCTCATTTACTAAATGTTAATGATGCACTTTAAAGATAAATGTTAACATTTTAAGTAAAAAGTCCCTCAAAAAAAAAAAAAAAAAAGTCTGTACAAAACAAAGGGTCACAGACTTGGATCTGTTGTGACCTTGGGCATGTCTTTTGAGTTCTTTTGGCTTCCATTTTCTAGTCTGCAAAACTGAAATTGTTATCCCCAAAGTATCTTTCATAGCCAAACATTCCCGACTCTCCAGAGAGTTCCTCTCAGTCCAGGCAGTATAGTTGCAAATATTTTCATTGTTTTGCTTGTTGGTTTCAGAGTGATAATATTCTCTAATTAGGAGACTTGGATAGATGAGAAACCACACACATGGAATTACAGGGTTTCTCAACAGAAAATCTGTGTGGCTCAAACTGGGGAAATAAGTTTATAAATTTCTTTTGACAGAAAACATGTCACCACACAAGCAACTCATGAAAGAACTCTGAGCATTGTTTTTCATAGACCTGGGAAAATTCCCAAAATGTTTCCAAAATAATATTTTCATTCCTGTTTAGTTGAAAAAATTTTAAAAGCTCTTAAGCATCAGAAATAAGTACTGTATACACTCTGTGCATATTTCTGGCCCATTTAGTCAGTCAACAATTATTGATCATATCCTACATGCTAGGCGGTGTCTTGGGGCTTGGGGACATAGAAGTTAGAAGAAAACACCCTTGACATGTAGCATGATTGTGGCTGCAATGACAGTAGAACATGGTTGAGGGTATGAGAGCAGGAGGGCACAAAGGGCATCTTGAGAGAATAACAACACGGGATAGGAGGCTTTATTTCATCTGGGTGTTGATGCATGAGTAGAAGTTTGCAGACTCTAGGTTTAGGGTACAACATGATAAGAAGGAGGCATTAAAGGTAATGTGATAAGACTTAAGAAAGATTACTTTGTAGCCTTAGGAAGGGCAAGAGTAGAAGGAGATGAAAGATAAATAAGGAGAGCAGTGAAGAGGTTGCTTCAAAAGATCAGACATGGTGAGGGCCAAGAAGCAGCTGTGCTTGGTGCTGGGGCTTCTAACCTGTGGGAGCTGGTTGGCTCACCTTTGAGGAACTTACTGGCTAGGGAGTGGTCTTTGGTTATTCCACGACTTCATTTACTGACTTAGGAACCTGCTCCCCTTTGGCAGAACTTTTAGAAGAGATGAGTAGCATAAAGAGGTGATAGCCAGTGATGTGCTTAACCATATTTTATAACTGTGTGTTTGCACATGTGATTAACATTTTACTAATAGAAAGTATTTGTAGTACACAGTTTACAAATTATATATATAGTGGATTTTATTGTAAATTCTATATAGGCTATTGATTGGTGTGTGTGTGTGTGTGTGTGTGTGTTTGTGTGTGTGTGTGTTGGGAGGAGGGTTCTGAGGATTGAACCCAGAGGAATGCTTACCTCCGAGCTACACCCCCAGCCCTTTTTATATTTTTGTTTTTGAAACAGGTTCTTGCTAGGTTGCCGAGATTGGCCTCAAACCTGGGATCCTCCATTCTCAGCCTCCCATTTACTGGGATTACAGGCATGCACCACCATCCCTGGCAGGCTATTGATTCTCTCAGAATACTATCATTGATCCTTTCTTCCCCAATTCTCAAGTGCATAGCCCAACAGTGATGATACTTGACAAATGAGTGTGGCTTTGTGTAGGTCTGAGCGTGTGGGCCCTGTGGCTTCCCCTCGTTTCCTCTACAGGAGGGCCCTGTCCTGCCAGCACTCTCTCAGACCACACAGCACTCAGCCACTGTTCTCAGAGTTTGTTTCCATTCATTCCCCCACACCCTCGCTCAGTGGCCAGTGTTTATGAGATGACAGTTCGAGTCATACAAATCCCAAAGGGGCTCTAGAATTTGGAACCCTCCTGAGAAGCCTTGTCTCAGAACAAGATTCACCGTAGGTGTAGGTGAAACTGATGAGTGGCAGGCATGTGCCACCGCCGTTCCTTTTGCATATGAGCGTGTTTATTACGGCATTTAGGGGATGTAATTTAATGCCTACCGTAACAGCCTCCTAGCTCTCATCCTACTTGACCTTTCTCCAGCATTGGGAAAGTGTTGACTTTCTGAGCGCTCTCTTTTAAACTTTGACTGCCCTTCCCTTCCGTGATACCACTTGATCAAGTACATTTCTCTTTTCTATTTCTCAGCCTCCACTGCTGAGGCCTGTTCTTCTTTTCAAGCCTCTCTCCTCCATGCCTCTCTTTTACTTTTAACTCTTTGCTTGGGTGTGCTTTGTTACTCTCAAGGGTTCAGTGTATGCTCTTGACAGATACACCCTGGTCTCCTCCCCTGCTGGACTCTATGGTCTCCGCTTCTGCCCTTCAGCTGTCTGCTGGAGGGCTGAAATTCACATACCCAAAATGAAACCCCCTGCCTCCCTTGCTCTGTGTGTTATTTTTCCTATAAAGTTCTTTGTTTCCCAAATGTAGTTGCCATCTTGGAGCTAAAAATGCCAGCTGGCATTAAAATCCTTTCTTTCATGCCGAGCGTAGTGGTACATGCTTGTAATGCCAGTACTTGGGAGGCTGAGACCAGTGGATGGATCTAGGTTCATGGTCAGCCTCAGCTACTTAGTGAGGCTCTCTGCAGTTTAGAGAGAGCCTGTTTCAAACTAAAGAAGAAATAAAATAGGAGTAAGAGTGTAGCTCGGAGGTAGAATGCCCCTGGGTTCAATCCCCAGTATTGTCAAAAAATAAAATAAAATAAATAAATAAAATCCTTTCTTTCCATCCATCCAAAGACATTAAGCAGACATAGAAGTTTTAACACTTGATTCAGTCCCCTCTTACTTTCTCCAAGATTATTTCCCCAATCCAGGCTTTCATCACCTCTTACCTGAACTGTTGCTCTGTTCTCCATGCCTGTCCCTACCTCCAGTGAGCTTGGCTAGATTTATTCTTCCAACACCCAGATACAATGTTGAAGCATTTCCCTTCTTGACTGCATCCATGGCACTTTCTGTTGGCTGCAGGATGCAACCTGAAGTCTTGGCATGGCTGCCCACTGAGCAGACTTTGCTTAGCTCAACTTCTGTTCCTCTACACATGCATTTCGTGTAGGAACTCCATGAGTGGTATGGACACTGGAATAATCCAACTTTCTTCATAAATCAAGCTAAGTAAATACTCCCAACTGCTCACACTTAGAGGTCTGTAATTAAATTGTAGAGAAAGGTCAGCCAGCATTCATATACTTGGATGCATGTTTCTATAGAATAGGCAGTCTCGCTTAACTTTTACGTATTTTCATTTTCATGGAATAAATGACTATCGATTGCCCCTGATGCCTTGTTCTAGGGTTCAGCTGTGTGTGCTTCATGAATTTGGGCATGCTATGGTAATAGATATACTACACCAGGCTTTCTGTAGGTCTTCTCTCAAGTGTGGAGGGACCCCGTTCATACCACATACCTCTCATTTTTCCTTGAGGTAGAAAAATGAGGCTTATTCTTCATATCAGGCAAGTTGATATGTGAATGGTGGCTCTCTGCACGTGACCGCATGAGTGGCTTTCAGAGGTCTGGTAGGTATTGGATTGCTCCAACTCAGTAGTAACATTATGGCTTTTACAGGCAGAGTTTACTGAAAATTTACCCTCCCTGTCCTTCATCTGGTTTGTCCCTTAGCCAGACCTGTCTGAAAATTGAAACAGAATACTTTTTCTCTTCTCAAGTTATCAGCCATAGCTGTCAGGAATTTGTTGCTGTCTGCTAAGAATCCTTTAGCATGAAAACATGCTGAAGGCACTGCACACGTGACAGTGTTATATGGGACATTATATTATTATGTAGATGCAGAGGGGGAGCTAGATTATTCAAAGGTGAAAGAGAAAAAAAAAAAAGGACAGTAATTAAAGAAAACCCCGAAAAATACATAGTCACTAGGTTCTGCCTCACTTCCTACCTGCGTCTCTTGTATGTGTGGTGTGGATAGATTAGGGGCTCAGAATGCACAGAGGGCTGCCCTCCATCCTTCAGTAGGTTGAACTGTCTCCCCTAAATCATGCCCAGAGCTGGTGCTCAGCAGTCCCTGGCCTTAGAGTGTCTCAGGAAGGGATGGGGATGGATGCTGGGGTAAGAAGCGCATTTACTACCTTAGCACACAGACTGCACTTACTTTCCTTGATCACTTTTGAAGCCCCAAGGGAAACTGTGACGGATGTTGGTTTTCATGTTGTTCTCAGAGGGGTTGGTTTAGAATTATGGTTTTCTAAAACCCTGTCTACATGCCCTCATTGGGCTGCTCTCATGATAACTGCCCTTCTTTCAGCTCTTTACATTAATAACTTTCCCTAAAGTCAGTTAGTAGCAGGGTTCTCTACTGTACTTTCCTGTTCAGATGGAGGAGTCTGGAAAGGTCTCTTTCATGACCTCATGAAGTATAAACGTCAAGGTAACATATGTTAAAGAAATGTAGTCAAATTTCCGTAGGTGCGAATTCTGGTAATCAAGCGGATCCTAACCCTCAAATCACTCCTACAGAGCATAGAAGAAAAACAGACTAATGTTAATCATGGGAGCCTATTATAGTGATACATAGCCTGTCACAACACATTATAAAATTACGGCAAATATATTTAACTCACTGAACATTCTCAGGAGACTCTTAACTCCCTTTAAAATTGTTCTCCAAGCCTCTGCAGCAAGATTGAGCTGCAGAGTTTTGTTATACTGCCGGGTTACTTTTGACCAAACCAAGGTTGCACGGATCCATTTTGAAAATCCCTGCGCTATTTCCCTGGGCTTCAAAGTGTGTTTGGTTTTGTCAGCACCTGCAAACAGGAAGTTGAGATTTGAGGAGAAACCTTTGCCAGTTCCTCACTAAGCTTGCTGGAGAATGAGTCCCTGTTGCCACGGAAACCTCACTGCTGCCTCTTGTATTAATGGCGGCTTCTGAACTTCCTGAGCTACTCTTACCCAGGCCTGTGAATCATTCCAGAGAAATGCAGGTTGACTTTAAAGAAATTTCTCTGTCTTTTCTCCAGTATTCCCTCTAGGGTCTTCATGAGCTCAAGAAATTGCTTGTATGCAGTTTTAGATCCACCAATTTTTATCTGAGAAGTGTGTCTGAAGGATGGCTCTTTCTTTCATGCTTAAATCACATTCATGCCTGCCTGCCTTGTTCCATAAGTGAATATTTTTTTTATGCCTTCTTTTAGAGTTATATGAGTTGAAAATGAAGGAAGAAGGGATGGAAAAATAAACCTGACAAATACACTGAAAACTTTCTGATACTGGCTTTAAGGGAGTTACAAGTTCTGAAAGCCTTTCCTAACTTTTAAAATTCTAAAAAAACTTAAAAAAAAAATCTAAACTGCATGCTTTTTTTGTTTTTCCCCCTCATTCCAGTGAGACACTTGAATATAGCTTCTCAGACAAACGTTCTTAATGTAAGTCTAATTTCACTAAACTCACTGTCCCCTGCTAGGCAGATCAACAGCAACAGCATTAGAAGTTGCTTCCAGGAAAAAAAAAAAAATTTTTTTTTCCAGCAAATTGTTTATCTGTGAGGATGCAAATGGTGGTTTTAAGTCCTTTAAGTCATCCATCATGCCTGGCAGCCTCTATTGTCTCATTTTTGGGTTTGAGCCAAGCCAGGCTCTCTTTCTGTTGGTATTGGGAGGGAGATACATAGATCTGGCTCTGCTGAATCTGGGGAGTCTGAACCCAGCTCTCAGCGAAGGGAATGTAGAAAAACCCACAGATCCCCTCAGATTGGGAAAGATCCGGGTTACTCATTTTCTTAGGTCACATTCAAGTAGGAAATAGTTCTCTATTCACAGTAGGAGCAAAGGGACTTGTTCTCTCAGTTCTTTCTGGTGTCTTGGAATTACTGTTAGCATTTAAATGCATTTTTGTGGATGTAATAAAATACCATTTTATAGTCAGCTACAAAGTAAGTAATCACAATGCAGCAAATGAAATTCAATATGGCTTTGTCGTGGTTTCTTGAATTTTAATTAAACTAGTCTTAGAGTAAATTATAAATGCTGCTGCTGCTTTTGTTGTGACAAGTGACATTGACAAAATATTAATCTAATGGGTTGTTATTCACAGAAGCTAAATGTCTTCTCTAGTTTGCAGGCTCTCGACGTTTGTTTTGTTTTGTTTTAGTTTTCAGTTTATGCTTTAAAAATCCATAGAAAAGAATAAAGTTTTAAAACCACATGAAATAAGTACTTCATGTATGGAATATTCCGTTGTAGATATCTTGCCAGCCACGATTGCGTGCGTCTCATTTATGGCACTGAAAACTTTTTTTTTTTAAACCAGATGTCTCTGTGGTCACTTTTTTCATATCATTAAAACTGTAGCCGGGATAAATAACCAACTATTGACTACAAAGCCTACTATTAAAGGAATAATCAGACTATGTTCCTATTAGATCATTTCCTTTTTCTTTTACTTTACAAATTACCTTGTGGCTTAAAAATGACATTTTGTTGGTTGTAAATTCCTTTCATGGCTAAATTATCCAAGTTGTTTTCTTTTGGAGATTCTTTTAACTTGAATTTACATAATCTGTAAAGAATAATACATTGAACATGTAAATTTCTTGTTTTTCCTCATTATGGCTTAAAATTTTTCCATTGAGCCGGGTGTGGTGGCGCAGGCTTGTAATCCCAGTACTTGAGAGACTGAGACCGGAGGATCCAGGTTCTCAGCCAGCCTCAGCTACTTAGTGAGGCCCTCTGCAACTTAGTGAGACCCTGTTTCAAAATAAAGAATAAAAATAGGACTGGGGGTGTAGCTCAGAGGTAGAATGCCCATGGGCTCAATCTCAGGTACCACCAAAAAAAAATTTTTTCCATTGTTTTAACATTTTGATATTTCAACAGAATGCAGATAATTTAATGACAGGGTCTTTACTCCTGTAACAGTTTTTAATAAAACAAATTTTGATGTGAGGGTAAAATCTTCACATTTGCTTATCTCCTTTTACTCTTTAGAGTGGACCTAAAGTCCAAAGGTTAAGAATAAAATCAGTTTTACCTTCTAACATTTTTCTTTCAATGTGTTAAAAGTTCCTATTGGATAAGTAGAGCCAGTTTCTCCCTCTTTGTGTGTTTGTGGGTGATGGTAAAATCACATTATTCAGTTTCCATGTTCAATTATTGTCTGTGTTTTTAATCCAGAGATTAAATTGTTGCCTCCTCCTCCACCACCACCATCACCATCAGATCGTGGGGGGTCAAGGGTGGGAGGGTGCGGGACAGTTGATTTTAGACATCCTACCATGACAGCACAGAAATCTCTGAAACAATATGGCAGTGGAGCATTTGCTGACTTCGGAGTGCCAGATCAACCCCAATATTTTTTCAGGGATGCTAAAACCTCTTGTAACTGCTAAATTGGATTTGTCACTGAATGAAGTATCAGCTGCTGTTGGACAGGGCCATAAAAGCCAGCCGGCTGGCCCTTTGTAGGCAGGGCTTACTCAACGATTGATATGTTTTAGCACTTTTGGGATTATTGTGATTAAGAGGAAACCATTCTGAATGAGAGAGAAAAGGGGGTAAGGACACACAGCCCACAGCTGGTGAGCAGCATGTGTTTGCTGGAGGAAGTCACCATTATGGCTCTCTCTGATTGACGGGTGTGAAATCTTTCTGGGAGGAAGCCCTGCCCTTACTTCCTCCACTTGCATTCTCCCTGCTGCAGGGCAAGAGGTATTTGGAATGTCCTGGACTTGAGAGTTCTGAATGCTTTTTAAAAAGCACACTTGTGCGCGTGCGTGCACACACCCACGGTGGCTAAATGCGGTAGTCTACGCACGCCAGTTAATTGAGTTAACGTGTAGGGATTTCTGTAGTAACAACAGTGTGTCCTCTTTCATTTCCCAGACCGGAAACTCTGTGACATGCATTAAAAATACACCTCCTCATAGTTTGTGTCTCAGTCTGCTCGTGCTGGCTGGATAGAAACTGTAAGCTAGTGGGGTTTGTAAACTCAGTCACTTGGCCTAGCAAGGGGTTAGTAAATACAGGAACTATCTAGTCTTTTTTTTTTTTTTTTTTTTAGAACAGGTTTGTTTTTAAGAACCACCTGGCCCTGTGGGCGGTGGGCTTTTACACTGACCTTGCACCGGATAAGAGGTGGATTATTGAGTAGCTTGGAGTTAGAAGCTTTCCCAGTACTCGCAAGTGCACATGGAATTGGTCGCCTCTTTGGCTGTCCCCAGGGGCACCCTGTTCATGTTCAGAGTTTGCTCAGCATACCGCACAGGAAAGAGGCTGGCTTGCCAGGTCCCGTGGAGCGTCTTTCCAAGCCTGTGAAAAGCACGAATCATCCGGCAGCCGAGCGTGCTTACAGCTGGCCCTCTGCTAGCTTTGATCTGCGAATCAGGCCGCGCCATGAATGCCCTTATTGTCATGTTATGTGTACACAGTGTGTGAATTATTGAAAATAGGGAGGCCTGAGCCTCATCTGGTAGAGATTACAGTGCAGGCATGCTGGGCGAAGGTCTGTAATTGAAAATCCCCAGATGCTGTTTATTTGGCCTTTATCACATGACCTGCTGCAGGAAGATTGTCTGAACAAAATGTTGCCTGCATGGAGAGTGGAGCCCGCCCTCCCTACCCCCCCAGAGCCTCCACAGGCGCAGTCTGTACACAGCTTAAACACCTGCCCAGAGGATTTTTAAAGGCTTAAAATAGATTCGCTCATAGCATTTAAATAGAGGGCATCTTGCTTGTTGGTTTAAACTGCTTAAGCGGTTGTTGACTTGTGGAACCTTCTACCCACACGAGGGTTTGCTTGGATAATTTCCCTCTGAGATATCTTTACAAAGCAACACCAGGGATAGAGCTGCATAAGCATAAGTAGTTTGGGCTCTGCCTTTAAAAAAAAAATAAATAAAACTTTTGTGTGGTGAAAGAGCTTGTAGAAGCCACACTGACTGTATGTATTCCTTCTGTCTTTAGAAAATATTGTAGCTACTAGAAATATGGCCCCAAGTTAGCTTTTGTCTGTCATTTGCTTGGTTTATTCTTACGTCTTCTACCTATTTAAAAAAAAAAAATAAAGATTTTCCTTGGAAAATGTGATTTTCTCAATTAAATGAATGCCACCCTTAATGTTGGTGGCAGACTGAGGCAGTGTGGAATTGATGAAGATTACATGAATTAAACACAGGGAAGCCACACATGGTAACACACACCTGTAGTCCTAGTTACTTGGGAGGCTGAGGCGGAAAGATCACTTGCGCCCACAAGTTCCAGACCAATCTGGGCAACATAGTGAGACCTGGTTTCAAAAACAGTGAATGAACAAACAAGCAAACACAAAACTAGAGAAGATTGAGCAAATTTTGGAGGAAATGCTTTAGGTTTTTCAGGTTTGCTGCTCTGGAGAATAAATCAGCCACTGCCCTGCATGGTTGTCCATCTCAGCTGTGATTGTGGCCCCCTCAGGGGCGGGGGCCTAGGGTGGGAAAGGACTTCCACTTGCATTCACCCAGACCTGACTTCCTGGAAGGTAGGCGCCCTGTTGTACATCATTTTGTGCCTGGCAGCATAGCTCTTTCCCTTCTGCCTCCTTCATCTTCTTCCCTCCCTTCCTGCCTTTTAAGAATGAATTCAGTCAACACTTCCTATGTGCCATGTTGTCAAAGTTTGCTTTCCAGATTGAACCCAGGGGAATTCTACCTCCAAGCCATATTCCACCTCTTTTTTGTTTTTATTTTGAAACAGGGTCTTGCTGACTTGCTGAGACTGGCCCTGGACCTGCAATTCTCCTGTCTTAGCCTCCCAAGAACTGGGATTACAAGCGTGTGCCACAGTATTTGGCTTCTGTATTATCTTTAAAAGAATGACCAAGTCCCTAGATTATTTTTCCTTAGCGTATTTTCCTTCCTTGTGTGTGTGTGTGTGTGTGTGTGTGTGTGTGTGTGTGTGTGTGTTACTGGGGATTGAACCCAGGGGCATTCTACCTCTGAGCTACACCCTCATCCCTATTTTTATTTTGAAACAGGGTCTTACTAGGTTGATGGGAGTTTCACTCATCATTACAGGTGTGTGCTACCACGCCCTGCTCCTTAGTAAGTTTTCTAAGCAGTAGGTAATTCCAGGTGAGTGTTATTTAAGTCTTGCATGACTCACCTTTGCATAGCTATCACTGAATAGTTGCAGGAGTTGATTGCTAATTCTTCTGGTAAGAGTTTTGTTTTTACACTAAGAACTAAATTCTGGAAATCCAACGAGGGACATACGGCTAAATGCCCTCTACAGATAGTGCCTCCAGCCTATCTGTAGAGATGATTTTACAAATTTTGTAGTCTGTCACAAATTGTAAGAAAGTTGGACACAATAAGCCCTTGGTAAAAACTTAATTTCTGCTGGACATGGTGATGCATGCTTGTAATCCCAGTACTTGGGAGGCTGAGACAGGAGGATTACAAGTTCGAGGCCAGCCTCAGCAACTTAATGAGGCCTTCCACAGTTTAGTGAGACAATTTGGTGAGACCTTGTTTCAAAATAAAAAAATAAAATAGGGCTGGGATTGTAGCTCAGAGGTAGAATGCCCTTTGGTTCCATCCCCAGTACCACAAAAAACAACCTGCTATTTTATTCATGAAAAAAACCCAACAACAACAACAAAACATCTAATTCCTGCTATTTTATTCATGAAAAAAAATCTATTTAAAATTAAAAGATTATTGTACTAAGCAAGTAGTTTGCAGAGTGGCTTCTTAATGTTACGATAACCTAACAAAGTGCTTCTTTTACTTGGAAACAACTTTTATGGCTGAACCATTTTGAAAATTGAGGGTGATGCAAAGATATTGAGATTATTTTCAGTATAAGATGGGAAATTTCAACATCAGTGAAAATAGGAGCATTGCAGGTTTATACTAGGTGGGATGGTGTCCTGGGTGCCTTATGTATCAGTTCAAGCAAGGAAAAGATACAAACCCAGTGCAGTTACTTTGCATAACTGTTACAGGACCACTTTAGAGCACTTCAGGGTGCCAGGATCTCCACGTTTGTTATTGTTTCTGCATACAGTGACCCTTCAGAGTGAGTGTAGCTATCCTCATTTTTACAGGAAATAAAGGCCCAGTCCAGAAAAGTTTGTCTGCCCTAATGCACTCATCGAAGAAGTCCAGTTTATCTAAAAAGACCTAGGTTGTCATACATCTAAGTAAAAAAACCAGAAGTCTGGCCAGGGGTCTTGTTCTGTGGACTGAACCTGGGGTTCCATCCCCAGCATGTGAAAACAACAAAACAAAACAAATCCATAAAAACACCAAAAGTGTGCAGCATTGTCACCATTAAAACCAGTAAAAAACAGTTTTGAGCATTTCTGAAGTGTGCATTTCACACTTCTCTACAGCCAGATAATTAATAAACAAACAGAGTGTTCTTAGCAAAGTTTTTCATTAACAAGGCTTTCCTGGGTTAATGTTGAGATTAGCTATTTTTTGGACCAGGTCCCTATTATTTTGGCATGTGGGGATGGCAGGGGGTGGGGCATAAAGAAGGAAAGAACATGCTCTGGTCACACCTGTGCCAAGCTCAGAGGTCTAGAAAGTCGTGCCCCCACCTCACTGAAATAGTTACAACAAAAAGGGCCTTCAGATTTCAGGTGATATTGGCAGCGCTGGTCAGTTTCCATAATCTCCTTATTTTAGATGATTTCCTTTATAAAGAAGTGAGCTCATTCATCATTTGTTTATTAAAAACTTTTATTAGCTGGGCATGGTGGTGCATGCCTATAATCCCAGTACTTGGGAGGCTGGGACAGGAGGTTCACAGGTTTTAGGACCGCAAGTAGTGAGACTCTTATCAACTTAGCAAGAACCTAATTTAAAATGAGCTGAACATGGTGGCATATTGCTGTAATCCCAGTACTTGAGAGGCTGAGACTGGAGGATCTGGGTTCGAGGCCAGCCTCAGCTACTTAGTGAGGCCCTCCGCAACTTAATGAGAGCCTGTTTCAAGATAAAGAATAAAAAAAAAATAGGACTGGGGATGTAGCTCAGCGGTAGAAAGCCCCTGGGTTCAATCCCCAGTACTGCAAAATAAAATAAAATAGGGCTGGGAGTGAAGTTCAGAGGTAGAATGCCCCTGGGTTCAATTCCCAGTACTCCTCCCCTCCCCCCACACACAAAATGCTTTTATTGAGGACTGGGGATACAGTTCAGTGTTAGAATGCTTATCTAGTGTGTACCAGGCCCAGAGTTTGATCCCCAGTGCACATGTGTACACACACACACACACACACACACACACACACACACACACACACACCATAAAGAAAAAATAATAATTGAGTACCTTCTTGGGATGTGCCGAATCTGGGGTCAGAGAGAAGCAGATGAACGCTTTCCATGGTGTGGTATAGCAGAGGAAATGACTTCACAGAGGAAATATTTCAGTTTGGACCCATAGGGATGAATAGGAGTTTGCAGGCAAAGGAAAAGAGAAGAACGTTCGAGGACAGATGGCCACACTGAGGCACAGACACAAGGAAGAGCAGGATAGTGGTTTTGGAAACCCCTCTGAAGCCCCTTGAGCTGGAGTGCATCATGAAGCTTGGGTTTTCTTACAGTGGGTGGGGACCTTTTTGGGCAGGCAGGCGAAGTAATCAGATGTGGGCGTGATGAGAGCCTTAGAGTTGCAGGTGGACGGGGAGGGGCTATTTAGGTCGCAGTTGGGGGCAGCAAGTTCAGGTTCTATGAAATCCTGCACACACCTTGAGCCTGACGGAAGGTCCAAGATGCTGAAGACTCAGAGCAAGCTCTGCAGAGCTCCGTCTGCTGCACGAGGCACACTCACTGGGGTCAGAGTGGCAGTGCCCTGTCACATGAGGAGGGCAAGAGCGGTGCCTCTTCATGATCCTTTCCAGAGTCCAGCTGTCCTTCCTCTGCCTCACCTAGTGGTTTGTTTTTAGCTCATGGTATCTTGTTGGTTCATGTTGTTGTATATTGTTGTGGTCTTTCCCAGCCACGGGTCTGTGAGGCGAGCTCCAGGCACCTCGCTCCAGGCACCTCGCTCCCTGGTTCACACCCCTGTCCATGCACCAGTGCCTCGTGCATTTCTCAGGCACATTCCAGGTGGAGGTTTGTGGAGGAGATGAACTGAACTGGAATTTGATTAATAGTCATCAGGGGCATTGTAGCTGTTAAGGAAAACCTTAGAATAACAGGGTGGGTTCAGGGAAACTGGAAGCTAGGTGTACATTTTGAGGGTGATAAAATGGAGCACACAGCAGTGGTAGTGGTGATAGGTGCCATGAAGAATAGGTGGTCAGGGCCAGATGGTGAGGCATGGAACACCACACTAAAGCAGTTTATTCCTTTAGACTGTAGGCAGTAGAGAACCATTGAAGGTCTTGGAGCAGTGGAGTGGCAAACTCAGCAGCATTTTAGGTAACTATATACTAGGCACAAAGAATGACCAAAGACAAAGTATTAGGACTAGTCAAACTATTCAGTAGAGGATTAAAAAAGTATGGCATATCTTTATTGCTTCACAGAGAAGGATCCGCTAGGAAACTTCATATTTATTTGTATTCTAGAAATGTTAAGTAACAACACAAAGAACTTCTACCCAACCTTAGAGGTTTTGTATTCAGTATACAGTCATAGACATTTTTACTTGTCTCTTTTCAACCCTTGTCATCCCATGCAGATGTGTAGTTCTTAAGCTTTCCAGTTAAGGTGAAGGAGAGTATGTTTTATGGGGCTCTCTGTCACTGATAGAAAGTCCCAAGGAGGAGGAGCTTGAGTTATTTCCAGGCATTTTACAGGGATTCCAGGTAGAAATTCTGACTAAAGGGTCACTGTAGCCTTCCTTTGTGTGTTCTCCCTTCCACAGCCGTTCCCTGTGTGCCCTGGTGAACACAGAGGCAGGCTTCTCTGGGCTGATGCTGTTCACCTCGCCAACACCTTCAGTCCTTTCTGTAAACCTTTAGTTCTGGAACATGCAGTACTAGCCCCCGACAACCCAGAAGGGACTGCCAGGTGATTTTCCATGCCGGCACTGATGTTTTTTGGTCAATGATTTATATTGCGGATTAACTGAGACACTGGCCTCATGACTTCCTCATTGGCAGTGCCTAGGGACTGAGGCAGTCCTTTTTCATGAACCCTCTAGCCTGGTGGCCCACTCTGATCCTCCCTCCTTTCCAGCTGTTGACTCCATCAGCGTGCACTTACCGAGGCCCTGCCTTGTTCTCGGCGTCCGGGCACAGTGATGAGCAGACCCAGGCTGTGCCCCTGTGGCACTGTGTCTGGCGGCAAAGGGGAGGCAGGCATGCAGCCTTTGGTCCCTCAGTAGATGCAGCATGTAGTGTCTGAGAGGCAGGTCCTGTGAGGGCACAGAGCAAGACCATCTCACCCTGTTTTCTGGAATGAGTTCTCCAAGCAGTATAAGCTGCCAGAGGTGGCATCTTTATGCCCCCCATGGTTCTAACATGTGGCTTGTGCTCCATCCATGCACGGTTGACACCCAACGTACTCTGGCAGACTTCCTTTCTTACCTGATCTTGCTGGGACAAGAAATGGTCAATTATTAATTCCTCACACATTAGTGAATAAAGACCATTTACTGCTTCCTCTGGCCAAGTCCACAGGCTGCCCCACCACCACCACCACTACCATCTTCAGGAAAATGGAGGGTGTCATTAAACAAGCCTCAGCAACTTGGGAGACCCTGTTTCAAAACAAAAATTTAAAAAGGGCAGGGGTGTAGCTCAGAGGTAGAATGCCCCTGGGTTCAATTCCCAGTAACCCACCCCCCCACCAACCCCCTTCTGTGGACCTTTCCCTAGCTGGTGACATTTGGTTCTCATAGGGTTTCTCACAGCGTGTGTGTGTGTGTGTGTATGTGTGTGTTGGGGATTGAACTCAGGGGCATTCTACCTTGGAGCTATACCCCAGCCCTTTTTATTTTGAAGCCAGGTTTTGCTAAATTGCTTGGAGCCTCACTAAGTTGCTGAATCTGGCTTTGAGCCTGCGATCCTCCTTTCTCAGTCTTCAAATTCCTGGGATTATAGGTGTGTGCCACCACGCCTGGCTGCACCTGTACATTTTGATTTTTTTTTTTCCTTTATATGAACTCTAGTCAATGAAAATAGGTCCTATGACCAGCAAACTTTTAACACCACCTTGCCAGAATAAGTCCCCCATAAATCACTCTCTGTGCTGCTGCTGGCTTGGCAGGACAGAGCCGGGAGGTCTCTGCAACCTGGGAGCCATGCCCCGTGGAAGGCTTCTTCCCATTGGGTCATCTTTTTCTTTTTCTCTTGACATTTTTCACTTGATAGTGCTATCTCTACAGATGTAGGAGCCTCCTTTGTCCCCATCAAGGATGCATGGGCAGGGAGGGCAGTGAGGAGACGCCTACTGTTGGTGCCAGGGGCCATGGTGTGGAGAGGAAGGGGAGGCCTGGAGGCCTTTTCCAGCTCACAGGCTTACAGAGGACAAGGCGTTCAAGCAGGGACATTGCACACCATACAAGTGATCACACGAGTGCAGAGCTCAGAAAACTCAAGGTGTGGATAGGAACATTCTAGCAGTCTAATAGTCTCTGGGGCTGTGTTAGGATTTCTAGGGCTACAGAAAAACCCGTAGCAATGTGTTCTGTCGGCACAGCTTTGGTCCAGCAATCAGAAGCGGGTGTTTTCTCTCTGATTCTTAGTCTTTTAATGTAGAAAGGAGGATGGGAAGCCCTCTCACACACATCCTTTGGGAGGACCAGCAGAGGTTTCCTTAGAGTTCTGGAACTAGAGCCTCTCCCCAGGCCCAGGGCAGCTCAGCTCAGCCAGGGTGTGCATTTGCCTTAGGACTGGCTGTAGCCGGGGGAAAGGAGCATTCCATTTGTTGCTTCTTTCTTTGTGGCTCCCTGACTCCATTCAATTACAAAGTAGCTCTTACACTGTTAAAGCTGAGTGTCTCTGGGCTACAATTTCTAGCCACAGACCCTGCATTTGCTGTGCCTCAAACATGACCTTGAGGCCACATCCCATTTCACACACAGCCCACAACAACGTTAACCAGTCTTCTGTCTGGGCAGAGCCAGCCCAGCACGAACTCTGGGCCTCTTCGCCGCCGGCTCTCTCTGAATTGCCCTTTTAGCAGGAAATTTCATATCAATCCAGGATGCAGGAAAAGCCAGTGATGGGCTCGCTTTCAACTATGTCTTGCTATTGAGGAGAAAGGAAAAAATCAAATTGAGATCACAGTGCCTGATTAATATCTCAGAATCCAGATGGTAGGACTGGCCCTGTGGGCCTCTGCTGTTGCCTGTGGGAAGAGCAAGGACAGTGGCAGGATCCCGGATTGAAGAAGGGATGTGCTATGCCTTTCCACACAAGCTTTATTCCAGAGAGCTGTCGTATAGTGACGCTTAGTGGTGAAGTGTGACATGGCCACTCAGCTCTATGAGTTATTATTGCTGTTTGCAGAGAGAATGCAGGAGTGAGCCAAGGATGCTGCAGGTACCCTCAGTGTCACCTGGAGACCGCTGGTTCAGAAAGAAAACCTGTGCAGTGGGCTGGGGAGCCTGACGGTCAGCAGATAGAGTTTGATGAGTCCCAGTTTCCTGCCTGTCCATTTAAAGAAATGCTTCTCCCTCTCTATAAAATGGTCTTGCACCCGCCCTACTCCCTTCTGCCTGTCTGATCAGTCTTAGCACTCTAGTTAATGGTACAGACACAGAAGTCTTTTGGAGAAGTGTTGCCTTACCTGCAGCTGGTTTTGAAATGCAACAAACAACAACTAAGTAAGATGGTTAGGTTACTTGGATAGAGGAATAGAGAGATGAAGGAAAGGCAATTGAGCAAGAATAGAAAAAGCAAATACAGGTTGATCATCCTTAATCCAGAAATCTGAAATGCTCCAAAATCTGAGGTAGTTGTGAGTGCCTACACAATACCACGAGTAGAAAATTCTATACTCGCTCTCATATGACAGGTCGTAGTTAAAACATAGATGTACTAAAAATATTGTTTAAAATTATCTTCAGGCTGTGTGGATAAGGTGTATGTCAAACATATATGAATACAGTGTTTAGACTTAGATCCTATCTCCAAGATACTCATAATGTATATATACATTTTCCAAAATTTGAGTAAAACCTCAAACACTTCCAGTTCCAAGCTTTTCAGATAAAGGACACTCAACCTATAGTAGAATCTAGGTGGGGAATATACTATTCACTATAAAATTCTTTTCATAAGAAGCTTTTTTTTTTTTTGTATGTCTCAAATGTTTTGTAATAAAATGTTAGAGGAAATACAACCTATCATTAAGGGCTGCAGTTCCACTACCTTGGGGAAGGCTTTCTAGATTTCCTGAATTGCTTGTGGCCTGTTGCCCATGCATGCTCCTAGAATTCGTTCCTGGCAATCATTGCCATTCAGCGTGCAGACCTCATTTGCTCTCTTGTCTTGGCCCTTGTGTGGGAACTCCTTGTGGGCAGGTGTGCTGTCTTGGTTTATATTCCTTCCTGATGCACCAGACAGGTGTGATAGAAAGCACAGAAAAGACGAGCTCCAGGTGATTGCAGGATTGGTTTCGGAAAGTAGCAGTTAACTTTAAAGTTAGCTGTGTTGAAAGTCATTTTGTAATGTAAGGTAAAGGATTAAGCACCCATGTGTGAGAGAGAGAAAGCAAAAGCGCATGCACAAGAAGAATTCAAGAAGCAAGGGCTAGCATTTCTAATATCCAATACTGGAACTTTGGTTGTAAAGCAATACTGTGCTGTGTAGACTGAAGACCTGCTCCCAGTTACACAGTTGGTGTTAATGAGCTTCTTCCTGCTCCTTAGGTAATTCTGTGCTTCAGTAACACTGTTCAAATCCATGACTCTGGACTATATGGAACTGTCGTGAGGCTGTGGACATCTGTCAAGGTTGCAGACAAGACTCTAAGCAGAACCCAGTTGAAACCTAAGCAGCCAAAAAAAGATACTCCAAAATTGTTTAGAATGGCACAGTTGTTTCCTTACATATTTTAATTCTGGGAAGATTTAGAATTATACATAACATTTTTTTTTTTTTTTTTTTTTTTTTTTTTTTGGTAGGAGGGATTGAACCCAGGCATTCTATCTTTGTTTTATCTTTGAGCTACTTTTTCATTTTGAAACAGTCTTACTAAGTTGCTGAGGTTGGCTTTGAACCTGCAATCTTCCTGTCTCAACCTCCCAAGTACTGAGATTACAGGTGTGCAAGCAGATGTAGCAAATTTTAATAGACTCAAAGCCATACCATTGATATTTCTTTTTTTGGGGGGGGGTATTGGGGATTGAACTCAGGGGCATTTTTTATTCTATTTAGTCCTATTTTTTATTCTTTATTTTGAAACAGGGTATCTCACTAAGTTGCAGAATGCCTCAGTAGGTAGCTGAGGCTGGCCCTGAACCTGGATTCTCCGGTCTCAGCCTCCCAAATGCTGGGATTACAAGCGTGTGCCACCACGCCCGGCTTTATCATTGATATTTCAGATTTGAAAGATTTCTGTGTATTTGATATTTCAAGTAATTATCTGAAATAATTTTATCTAGGTAACAGGTTAGCTTGTACTTCCAAAGTAAAATGTGCAATGAAGTAATGGTTTTAGATTGGGAAGGTTGAAATCTCTCTGGCTTTTAAAGCACTATTACAACATTTAAAGGAGTTTATTTGGTTTCTATGAGTCGTTTGAGGACTGTGTAAGTTAAAACAGACAATTCTTTTTTTTTTTTTTTTTTTTTTTTGCAGTACTGGGAATTGAGCTCAGGGGCATTCTACCTCCGAGCTACACCCCCAGTCCTATTTTTTATTCTTTATTTTGAAACAGGGTCTCACAAAGTTGCAGAGTGCCTCGCTAGGCAGCTGAGGCTGGCCGCGAACCCAGATACTCTGGTCTCAGCCTCCCAAATGCTGGAATTACAAGTGTGAGCCACCATGCCCGGCTTAATTTTGTTATTTTGAAGCAGGATCTCACTAAGTTGCTAAGGTCCTTGCCAAACTGCCAAGGCTGGCCTTGAACCTAGGATCTTCCTGTCACAGCCTCCCAAGTACTGGTATTATAGGCTTGTGCCACCATGCCTGGTTGGCAATTCTAATACTTAAAATAATTAACTAATTATATTCATGACTGGAAATGTGACATGAGAGAACAATGGATTTGGAAAAGTAGCCTTGCTTATCTAGAGGACAGGAATATAGAGTAAAGGTAAACCTTCAGTGAAGTGATGGCTAGTGCTATGCTTTGCAATTCATACTTAGTAAGGACCTGTTGTAGCAGTAGTAATTTTCAGAAGTACTTTAACTAAAGTATGATTAAAAGTATGACACTGAGCCGGGCGTGGTGGCGCACGCTTGTAATCCCAGCATTTGGGAGGCTGAGACTGGAGGATCTGGGTTCGAGGCCAGCCTCAGCTACCTAGTGAGGTACTCGGAAACTTAGCGAGACCCAGTTTCAAAATAAAGAATAAAAAATAGGGCTGGGGGTATAGCTCGGAGGTAGAATGCCCCTGAGTTCAATCCCCAGTACCGAAAAAAAAAAAAAAAAAAGTATGACACTGTTTACCAAGTTGTACCATTTGCATAGACATACAGGGTATGGCTGTCCTGAATATCTGTCTTACCAATTCAACCAAATGCCATAAGAAATTGAAAATAGTTTGTATGTTGTATGTCACACCTATTAAGTTATTCTGTGTGCACTCACAGAAAATAAGCAAATTTGGAGCAGGAGACTTCTTTTTTTTTTAATTTTCCACCTGGACAAGGCTCAGATGAAACTCCATGTCATACAGAGCCCTGGATTTGTTTCATCTTGGGCACTCAGACAGCCCTGAGCAGGGTGCACAGTGAAGCCCTGAGCTGGAGGATGCTTGGCTGCTCTGCAGATGTTGTCTTTTAGGTCTGACTTCTGGTAATTGGACACTCCTAGCTGAACTCCACTGTCAGTGAACCTTCGAGACAAATTGCAAAATCTGTACAGCCATCTGAGAGATGGACAAGTAGACCGGATGGCACTACAGGGGATATTGGTAGTTCTCAAAAGTTGGAAAGAGAATGCTTAGAGAAGCAATCCTCAAAACCGAATTTAGAGTTCCTTTTCCTCTATCCTTTAAAGGGTACATTCAGCTACAGAATCAGGATCTGAGAAGATTTTGACAGGCTGGAATAATAGGCTGAATTTAATAGGATGAAATGGACTAGAAATAAATGTAAGGGTTTGTATTTGGGTCTGAAAATCCCAGCTTTCATGAAAAGACTTGGGAACAAGGGCAGAGGTGTATCTGAGGAGTAGTTCATTTAAGCAAGATCTAGGAGTTCAAGTTTATTGCAGTACTTTAAAAAAAAAAAATCGAATGCAGTGTTAAGCTACATTTATAGAGGTAGAGTGTTTAGGATGAGGAGTTGATAAACATACTCCGCTGTCAAAGCAGGATAATTGCTGCAGTTCTGGATTCCAAATCTCTGGGAGGAAAGTAGACAAAGGATGGTCACAAGGTAGTGTCTGGGGATGTTCCCAAGCCTATCACAGATATCAGAGGAGGAGGGGAGTTTTGTGTGACTCCAGGAAGACCTGAATGCCATTAATATTTGAAAGGCTACAGGCAGTCACATGCATAGGGACTAGCCCTGTTCTAGTTAAGAGGAACTAAAAGGACTTGAGGATGAAGTTACAGGAAGCTCATAATTAGAGTCCTTTTATTCTTAAATATGTTTCCAGATACAGTGGGTTGCGTCCTCAATTCCAGAAGTGCTGGCTTATAGGCTTATGAAGATTTAGAAGTTCAGGGTTGGAAGTGAGTGACTCAGAGGTAGTTTCCTGCCCTACAATACCGTGATTTCTTTGTCTTCTGGAGGTGAGCATGTCTTGCACAGTCCGAACACAGGCACATGATAGAGAGAGAGAGAGAGTACCAGGATTACAGGAATCTTCCTGGCATTGATGAGAGAGACTTCATACTTATTCTTGACCAAAAGGAGTTTCCATTAGGATGGAGCTGATGAACCCATTAAGTCCCAAGTTTTCAGTTATGTGAATATTTCCACAAAAGTGACATATGCATCAAAATAGATTAGAAACCATACTCTAGAGCTTATATGTTTTCTATTATTATAATTACTATATTATAAGTTATTTTATTACATGCTATAAGTTTTATAGTTGTTCCACATTTGGGTTGATGGGACAGAATGGATTAAAGGAAGCCAAAAGTAATATTACAAACTGGAAGTTTTCCATGTACTGTAGTGTATGTAAGAATGTTTTCAGTTCTTGATTGTTAGAGCAAGTTGAAGTTAGACCAATCTGACTGTCTCAGAAGGCCCCACATTTTAGAGAGTGGGTTTATATTTTCAGAAGGCCCCACATCTTACAGAGTGGGTTTATGTTTCAGACGGTATCTTAATAATACATTTCCCTGCTTAGCTTCTGGGGGTCTATTTCTCTGTTATAGTTCTTCCAAGGCAAGTGATCTGCTTGAGACTTCTCAGTCTCCTGGTGGGGTTGGATTAGAAGGGTTCTGTTTACTTTCAGGCATTTTCATGGTTTTCCACTGACGTGGAGCTGTGTACATACAGTCCCTGGTGCAAAGACCACCTCTCCGGGGTCTCTGCTTTCATGTTGTTCAGCTTCTATCACAGTAGGGCCCCTGTGACACAGTAGTGGCTCTAGATCTCTTGTGGCTCTAATGACTCTAACTGGAGGCATCCATAGGTAGAAGCCCAGATGGAAGGAGGAAAATAAATACGAAAAATAAAGGCTACAGCTGAACTGGGTCCATTTCCTCCCACACTAGTCCTCCTTTGCGTCAGCTGCTTTTACCAGTGATTCCCCATTCAGGTGCAAGCACACAAAGAGCCAGGTCCTTTTAAAAAGATACTTTGCTATCTCCTGTAGAACAAAGTTTAAAATTAAGTGTGCTTCCTCCTCAGTTTCCTTAGTAAGTATTTCCCAAACATTTGTACTGTTTATTTTTCTATCGTGAATAAACTCATAGCTACAACTTAAAAATTCTTGACTCTGGACTCTTTCAAGTGCCTTTTTTTTTCTTTTGTAACCCACCTTATTGTAAATTCTTTTTTCTTTCAGGTAGGAATGAATTGATAGCCAGATACATCAAACTCAGGACAGGGAAGACGAGGACCAGGAAGCAGGTACAGTAGCCCCCCTGGGAGTTGTGCATGTCAGTGAATGGCCCCAGGAGGCATTTTGGCTGCAGTGGCTGCTGTGCTTTGGCTCCTCAGAGCCCCAGTCCCAGCTCCCCATGAGGATGTCAGCGTAGTAGGCATTTCACATCGGCTCAGTTTTCACTGTTCATCATTTCAGTGACCTTGGGGTATGTGGTCTCCCAAATTCTTTTCACTGGATATGGGAAAGTTTCACTGCTGAGGACAGTGTCTATGCTGTCCTGTGCTTTATTTCAAAGCTGATGTTTCTTTCCCAAAACGTGCATCTGCCAATGTTGCAGAAGCTGCAGGTGTAACTCCATCTGCAAGCCGTGAGATTTTGTGCATTGTAACATCCTGGAATGATGACATATTAGTCATCCTTTCAATGAAAAGGCAACGCTCTGAGCCTAGACTGTTGGTCTGAATGTGTTGCCTATTGATGTACGTCCCGGGCACACTGTTGCTTCTTAGCAATGCTTCTTGTCAGTAGCTGTGACTGAAATAAAGTGAGAGCTGAAATACCTCCTTGCAGGGCAGGGGCAGAAACTCTCCCCTGCCCCCTCAGAACTGGAACAGATGAGAAATTAGTTTTTAACTGAAAATAGCAAAAGAGAAAAAGGGAAAAGAGAACAGAAAAACACCTCATGGGTGAGTTATTAACAGAAAAGTATTATTTTTTAATGTTGACCTATGCCAAATGATACAGCATGGACCTTAGAAACTATAATCTGCCAGGCATGCTGGCCCATGCCTGTACTCCCAACTACTTGGAAGGCTGAGGAAGAAGTATTGCAAATTCCAGGCCAGCTGTGGCGATTTAGCGCCCCTATCGCAAAACAAAAACAAAAAAACCCCTCTACATTCAAACCAAAAATATGAACTAACCTGTGGTCTCATGAAGACCAAGCAGCAGTTGGTTTCCTCCCCTGGAGGAGTGTTTTTCAGTGTTAAGGGGCTGGGGCTTTTCCCAGGAATGCTGCCTGTGCCCGGGGCCTGTGCTGACTCAGCACAAGGGTAGCCTTCTGCCAGCACAGAGGCAGGGCATTGTCTGCTTGGGGGACATCCCTCAATGGCCCTCATCAAGCCAGAGAATCACACAGGAACAAAGTTCGGGTGAAAATAAGTAACAACAGGAGCCATATAGAGGGGTGAAGCGGATGGGGGAGTCCGTGCCTTTCTGTACTTAAAAAAAGTACAAAAGCAAATTGAAAAAAAAATGGAATAATTGAAACTCAAAGGCAAATTTAAAGATCAGAAGATCTTTTACTGTCAATAAATCATGGTGGTTTGTTTATTTGTTTATCATATATCTTGTTTTCAGGCTTATTATCATAAATCCTGTTTGTAGAATCGCTTGAGTTTGAAGTGAGGTAATCTGCCCTGAGGTCCCAGTCACTGAACTTGTAAATGATACGCAGAGCTAAACTCTTATCTGCCACAAGTGCTAGACCTGGGCTGTCTGCTGACCTTTGAGACCTGGTCATTTGCCCTGTGAACCCCTCCACTGGGAGACTCTTCTCAATTTTACCAATTCCCACTGAGAGAGATGCAAATTTGTTTACCCAGTGGAATCATTGTGTTTCAGAAGAGGGACTTGGCTGCCTTTCCATACCCCGGCATCCTGGGGCTGTTTTGAGGCAGCAGTTGGTGATACCTCTCCAATGTGAATTTGCTGTTCAGCAAATCCGTGAGGTTTTCAACCCAGATTTTTAACAGGATGGCTGGCTGGCTGGCTGTATTCACACATTTCGCTTTGTAATAATATGCAAATCCACTTGGCACCCAGTCAACACCCAAAAGAGTGGAAGGATTAAAGATATTTATAAGGGCAAAGGAAAAAAAAAAAAAGCTCTGCTAACTGGGTCTTTCCATTTCTCTTTGAAATCTAATTTACATGTCAGTATTATTTTAACATTTGCTACAGAATCCAGAGCTCTTAATGAGATCAGAATACAACCAACCGACAGCATCAGCTTTTGATTCTGTACTATGTGCTAATTTATGGATAGTCTTCTCTAAATTGAGAAAAAGGGAATTTCCCTCCTGATACTGAGAAGCTATAAATATTTGCATTTACCTCTACCCTCACATTTTGAATTTTATAAAGAAAGCAACCCGGCTCCCCCCCTCTCATCCCTCCCCAAATTAGTCTTTCCCAAGTGCCCGTTATTTCTCCCATCTGGGAAAACTGAGAGGAGCCTGAACTTTCATCCTGAATCAAGTCACTGCAGTGATGACCCAGTCTGAAAAGCTTAGAGCAGAGCTGGGGGCTTGGTGTCTGGCTGGGACTGTGTATTCCTAACTGCAGAGCTTTGTTGAGATGCAAATAACCTCCCCCCTCCCCCAACCCTCCCAAGGAATAGAGATTTTATATTTGATTTCCTTTTTTTGTTTTGTTTTTTGTTTTTGTTTTTTTTTGTTTTGTTTTGTTTGTTTCCCCTCATAAACCCGAACAATGTAGGTGTCTAGTCATATACAGGTCTTAGCAAGAAAGAAAGTTCGAGAAATTCAAGCCGCCATTAAGGTACGTCTGGCTTGCCCAGTTGTAGGGGGCTTTTCATCTCCATGGTTACAGGCTTTTCCTTTGTTTTCCTCCCTTCCCCTACCCTGCAGGTGTCTAGTCACATTCAGGTTCTTGCCAGAAGGAAATCTCGTGATTTTCATTCCAAGCTAAAGGTATGCGCTTTTCTGCTTTTTGGCTTGTGGTTGCTATGCATCTCACTTCCTGTTTTCCATGGTGACTGGTGAATGCCTGGTGCTGGGGTTCTTGTAACCTAGTTTCCTTGCATGTGAGAGCTGTTTACATTTCTTTGTGTCTAATCTCTCTGTTTCTGTACTAGCCTCACATTAAACTCCATGTGCGGGCGTGTGTTTGTGTGTGTGTGTGTGTGTGTGTGTGTGTGTTCCTAATAACAATGCAAATGCAGCAGAGAGCTGGCCTTAATAACTTTTAGCACAGAAACACAATTTTGGTTGTTTTCTTTATCTTTTTTTTTTTTTTTTTTTTTAAACACCGAACTCCCACCAAGCAACCCTGGACTAGAAGAACTTTAAAAAAACAAATGTCCAAAAAGACAAAGTTGATGAGATATTATGAAAAAAATTACTTTCATTAAATTATATTTTTTAAAATATAAATTTTTATAATTTGTGCCTTTGATACATTTTACATATTTTTCATGTATGTCTCTCAAACATAGAGAGTATTTTCAGCCAGATTTCTTCCATATTGCTTAATATTTTTTTTAAGTGAATGACTCTCTTATTAAAAGAAAAATTTGAAGTTTTACCTTAAGCAAAAAAGATAGATCCTAGAGATGGGAAAGCTCTTGACCAACTCATGTTTGCAGTTCCAGTTACATTCTTTTTAATATATGACTCATTTTCCAGTCTCTCAAAATACATTTCATAGCAAAAATGAAGGCATTGATTTTTATTTTATTATTTATTTATTTTTATTATTACTTTTGTGGCATCAGGAATTGAGTCCAGGTGCTTTCTACCTCTGAACTACATCCCCAGCCCTATTTTATTATTTATCTCAAAACAGGGTTTCCCTGAATTAGCTGAGCTACTGTGTGCTGGCCTCAAATCTGTGTGATCTTCCTCTCTCAACCTCCCAAATACTGAGATTATAGAGGTATACCACGGCACCCTGCTGATAATTTTTAAATACAAGTTCTCCCTAATTTTTCCCTGTCTAAAATTTGCAGTAAAACCTGCATGGCCTTTATTTTTCTCTAAAGCTCTATTTTAGAAATGCAAAGGGATTATAATGCATTTGAAGGAGCTCTACTTTGGTTAAAAAAAATTATTTTTAGACCATATTGTTTCCTTCCCTGTTTGCCTTTTTTTCCCTTCCTATATATCAGTTAAATTTGTGGTTTTGTTCTACACTGTGACATTCACAGCACCGAGTGTCTAACACTGGAGCCCTCCCCAAGTCCTCCAACTTTTTGATGCCAACAAGGCTAGCTGTGGAACAGGACCAGTGGTAGGAAGGAGCATTTGGTGCGCCCTCTGCAGTGGGCAGCATGCTGGTGCGCTCGCTCACTCGCTCGCACGTGTGGCTGATGGTGGCTGGCTTTGAGCTGCACTGGCTGAGCAGTTGGAAGACTAAGATAACCCCGTAGATTTCTGCTTTTTAACCAAAGGTGCGGTACTCTCTATGTGAATGTAACTACCCTAGTGTTTGCTCAAGTTCTGACTCTGTTTCTAGTCTCTCTGAGCTAATGAATTGATAATGTACCAAGAAGTTTACAGATGCCAGTTTTGAATTTCCATCTGCAGTGTTGTGAATTGCTCTTGTTTCTGTACTGTCTCTGTATTTCCTATGGACTCACTGGGTACAGAGCCTTAAACTGAAAGCCCTGTAAGTGATGAGTGCACTGCCCTGTTCAGAACGGATCTCCAAGAGATACAGGAACATCGCTAGATGATTTTAAGAATTTTATTCCACAGGAATAATTTTGCCATTACATCTCAATGTATATGTGTGTGTGCGTACCTGCACACACGTATGCGTGCGCAAATACACACACACACACACACACATTTGTATTTGTTCTTTAAAAATTTTTTTTTTTTAAATGACTTCCTCTCCACTTTCCATCCTGGCTCACTCTTTGGGCAGGTGCAAACAGGAGGTGAAAATAGAGCCTGTTGGGTAGTAACTGGCTGAGCATTTAAGGTCCAAGAACCATCTCCATCTTCTTTACTTCCTTCTTCCCTACCACAGCTATTCTTGGAAAAATGGAATCCTTCATTTTCCCACCAGTTATTACCAATTGGTTGTTCCAGGCATGGTACTCATCTTGGTGGGCAATTAGCAGCCAACCCTCTATCATGGAGCTAGCCATGTAAACAGGAATGTGAAATGGAGGGCACCGTTAGATAAATGTTAGCAGAAAGAGCCACAATGAAATGTGAAGGGAATTCCAGGGACAAGCTCACTAAGAGTGTACTTCTGAGTTTGGGAATGGAAAGACAGGAATTTTAACGTAAAGTCTCTTATGTGTTCTCTCATGTAAGTTCGCTACAAAGTAGGGTATGTTGTTCTGATTTCAAGGAACAATATTGAGGAAGCTGGGGCTTAAAGAGTATAATTTATGTAATCCTAGTACTTGGGAGGCTGAACTAGGAGGATCGCTGGTTCAAGGACAGTCTCAGCAAATTCATGAGACTCTATTTCAAAACAAAAAAGGAAAAGGGATGGGGGTATAGCTTGGAGGTAGAATGCCCCTGGGTTAAATATCCAGCAACTCCTCCCCCCAGCACACATTGATTTGATTTGACAAAAGTAAAAATCACCAAGCCTGGTAAAGAGCAGAAGCAGAATCTGAACTCAGCTCTTTGAGTCCTAAACCATGCTCTTTCAGAGAGGGTTTCTTCTAGTGGAGCCAGGAGAATGTTTTCAGGCAGAAGGCTTCATGCCAGCACACTGCACAGAGCCTGCCATCCCATGTTCCTTGCTCCCAGCCTCTGCTAAGCAGCTATGTTTCCATTTGTGCTCTTGGTCTGAATGTGGGCTTAAATTGGGATCGACATTGCTCTGGTCATCAATAACTTAGAGGCTCTAATGCCAGCTGCAGAACCACTGTATCAAGACAGTCACAGAAAAAACTGGTTGTCACCTTCATGCGGGTGATATTGCTACTTCCTCCCACGGACCCCCTTAACTTTCCTGACCAACCAGAGCCAGGATATGGCTCAGGTTTGTTGGTCTTTGGGGAGGTGGTGTTCTCCACCACCCTGCACTCTCTGGCGGTCCAAGAGCATGTTTGTGAAGAGGCAGGAATGACCGTCTTCTCCCACTGCATCTAGGGGTTAGACTGAGAGCCAGTCTTCTTGGCCTCCCACACTAACTTATGAGATAAATTCACTATAGAAAGGTGAGGTCATCCCAGGGGCCAATGGAGGGTAGCTTCTGGGTGGGGGGTGGGCGTGACAAGAAGCACCCGAGATGAGATATGATATAGTGCTTTACCTGAGAAGATGTAGGAAGCTTCCTGGAGAAGGTAACTGATGACTGGTCCTCCAGGCTCTGTCCTTGCTGGCACTGCCTCCCTGTTCCTGTTGTCACTGCCCCACACACTCAGAAACAGAGGGTAGACAAGGACCAAAGCCAAACTTGCATTTCCCTGGCCTCCCACAGAGTTGGAATAGATGCTGCACCTACAGGTGGGGCCACTGCCAGGTGTGGCTTTCTTGTGAGCCTTCTTGCTTGAAAGTCACTCCTTCCCAACAAGGTTGTGGCAGAAATGCTTAGGCTATTGGTTTTTCATTCTTTATTAAAAGCAGCAAAACTCATATTTCAAATTGAAATCTTACTGAAATCATTAATATATAAATGAAAACATTTAATGGAAGCTCACCCCCTTGCATCCATAGCCACAGCCTTTTTAAAAATATCTGTTCCATTGAATAAAATTTGAGAGACCACCTGCTTTAGGCAGAAGAAAAAGGAGGCGACCACCTCTCAGGCAGTTTCTGCCAGCGTTTGCAGTGCGACTTGTG
The DNA here is from genome assembly GCA_004027655.1 of Graphiurus murinus. Classification (NCBI taxonomy): domain Eukaryota; kingdom Metazoa; phylum Chordata; class Mammalia; order Rodentia; family Gliridae; genus Graphiurus; species Graphiurus murinus. The sequence goes on along the minus strand of PVLC010003499.1, from coordinate 49,480 downwards.
GGTCCCAGTGAAAGCTCATGCTCCTTTCTGTGGCTGGCTCTCCATGCCTCTCTGAAAGTAGACAGTATTGCAGAGTGGCCATTTTTTTCTTTTGTACTGGGGATTGAACCAAAGGGCATCCTACCTCTGAGATACACCCTCAGCCTTATTTATTTATTTATTTATTTATTTATTTATTTATTCATTTATTTATTTATTTATTTATTTATCAACAGAGTCTCGCTAAGTTTCTGAGGCTGGCCTCAAACTTGCGATCTGGGATTACAGACATGCGCCACCATACCCAGCAGATAGTAGTGATTCTTATGTCACAGCCACAGACAAGTCATCCTAACTGCAGAACCACTCTGAATATCTGTTAGCATAAGTTAACTTCTGCTAACCCCAGTGGTTCTCAGAGTGCTTGCTTGCAGCTCAGATCCACCCCCAAAGTGGATCCATTTTAATTTTAGCAAAAGAAAAAATTATTCTTGTAAATGTGTAAGATTTCCACATGGGATTGAACTTTAAAAGCAGAGAAATGGAGGCTGAGACAGGAGGATCGCAGGTTCGCAGCCAGCCTCAGCTACTTAGTGAGGCCCTCTGCAACTTAGTGAGACCTTATTTCAAAATAAAGAATAAAAAACAGGTCTGGAGGTGTAGTTTGGAGGTAGAATACCCCTGGGTTCAATCCCCAGTACACAGAAATGATGACTTCATTCAGCCCACTAACATTTCATTGTGAGCCCAGTATATTCTAAGCTCTCTTAAATATTGGACATAACAGAGATGAATGTGCAGAGTCTGTGTTCTTGGGGTAACACTGACCCTTTCTGTTAATTTTCCAGTAGGCTGTCTGTAGCTAGAGATTCTGAAGTAGAAATTGAATAGGGTCATGCAAAGGCTTCCCAGAGGAAAGAATGGTTAATGCTGAGAGAGGGAACTTGAAGAAAGCCTCATGGAGGAGGTGTCATTACAACCAAACATAGCATTCCCAAAGAGATGGGGGTGTTTGGGGTACCCTAAAGAGCATCATGGGAGGCATGCAGTGAGGGATGAGGGCAAGAGCCTCGAAGGACAGCCCCCCACATCCTCCCACTGAGGAGGGAGGATTCACTTGTGGGTTCTGGGGAGTACACACCTATACTTTGGAAAGATCTCTCCAGCTGTTTGGGGGAAGATAGCTAATAAGAGGGAGGTGAAGCTTGAGGCTGGGAGACTACTTCCCAGGCTGCTGTAAGTCTGTTTAAGAGAAGTGGGGGCCTGGACCTGAGGCTACCCCACAACCCTAGGGCCCTATGCTGTGGCCCACACCAGTCCTTGTGGTCACTCTCAGCTGGTTCCTTGCTCCAGTCCACTGGGGGGACCACTCTGTGTTCTTTCTTTATTGTTTTTAAAGATGCATTATGTTTATGAGTTGTGCCCCTTAGTAAGTCAGCAAAATGTACATCAGGACTTTTCAGAATGAATTTTAATAGCAGCATTTTAAACTTAGCTTATTAAAGGTTGGGTCCTTAACTAACTAACCCAACTCCCAGTTAACAGTAATTAACTGGGAACATGCATCAAAATCAGCCATGAAGCTTTTGTTGTTGCTAAACTTTAAATACATGAAAGTGCAGAGAAGAACATATTAAATACTTGTGTTTGTATGATCCTAGAAATGACATAATTCCTTTAAAGTTTTAAAAGTGAAATAAATCAGCTGGGCATGGTGGTACATGCCTGTAATCCCAGTACTTGGCAGGCTGAGACAGGAGGATCTCAGATTCAAAGTCAGCCTCAGCAACTTAATGAGAACCTGTTTCAAAAAAAAAAAAAACTTTAAAAATGGGCTGGGAGTGTAGCTCAGAGGTAGAGCACTTCCCAGTGAAATAAATCAAATGGAAAACATTATTCTATACTTTTTCTAATCTTCTCTACCAACCTTCCTACCCAATCAAAACAATTTCCCACTCTCTTCCTCTTCCACAGAGTCTTTCCTTGCCCTTGGTTTCCCTGAGAATATCACATCCAATGAAAATGCTTTTCTTCTTTGCTCCTATCTTAAAACTAATCTAGATATTTGCCCGTTCATTCTCATCCAGGAGTTTGTGCTATAGCCATTGATACCAACGTGAGACTTTTTTCTCTGCAATTTGTAGCAGCCTAAACCAAGATAGACTTGACCAACAATTTGGGATGAACTTGGATACAGACCATGACTATTATAAGGGAGTAACCAAAGAGGCCAAAAATAAAAGGGGTAGGGGGTGGTTGAAATACTGAGAGAGTGACTAGAGAAGATGATGCCCTGGGAGCAGAACCTGAGGTGGTAGGGGGAAGGCATCTGCAGGTTACAGTTGAGATGATGGAGAAGGAAATAAAAGGCATCAGAGTTTTGGAAATTAAACATACATTCAACTTTGGTTTTGTTCTGTCTTCTGGGCTACCATGCCTAAAACAGAAGTAAGAGTGCTAACTGCCAGCACAGAAGCCAGCTTAGTTTTGAGGGAGTCGTTTCTCAGTGATGGGAATGCCATGCGTGTGGCCCTGCTCAGGCACAGTCCTGTGGACTCACTGAGCTTCAGGTGGCAGGTGTGTCTTAGGTGATGCACAGCTTTGTAGCAAGGCCTGATGCCAGTGATAAAGTAGAAGATGAGTTCATACAATTATAGCAGGCAAGTAGCTTATAGGTCCCTGGAACATGCACTTGGGAATTCCAAGGATGCAAAGTTAGGGCTGTGCTTCAGATTTTGAGTAACACCTGTATCTATAGCAGTGTCACCCACACTAGTTTCAATTATTGTCATCCTTTTCCCCTAGTTTAACTTCTTACTGGCATCTCCAATTGAGTTGTGAGACACAGCAGCATGGTCTGACTATTAGCTCACCATGTGAGAAGCTGTTCTCCACTTGGAATTATTTCACTCACCATTAAGTCATCAAGAAGTCACTTAAGCTCTAGAATGTATTGTCCCAGCATGTAGAAAGAGTACAGAAGTATTCCCCTGCATTCAGCAGTCTTTCTTTCCTACTCAGAGTTCCTGTGTAGTTTCCTGCTCTGAGTCTCTTTCTTCATAGATTCAGTTATCCTGAGAGGTTGTCCAGACTCTGCCCAGAGGTCTCCTTCCCCAACAGCAGCAGAAAGGCAATTTGCTGGTATCAGAGGCTTGTGGGAGCCCCAGCCCAGCTCTGTAGACACCACAGCCATATGATTGACCATATTCACCTTTGTGAAAGATGAAGCAGGTCCCTTTCAGTTCTCATTTTAAGTGTGTTTAGCTGAGTGCGTGGTGTGGGACCATATAGGAAACCTTGGCTGGACCACCTCTTAGGCAGAAGCCATATTCATATCTGGCTTTGGACATGCATTGAGGAAACACTCACGCCTGCTGGCATTGCATCAACTCAGCAGAGCAGGAAAAGACCCGGGCCTCTCTGATTGATGTCCATCATTGGCGACTCATTTATGAGCTACCTGTACATGCCTGTGGCCATTTTTATCCCTGCCCTATTGGCTTTGGTGATTTGATTTTTCATCAAGCCCTTCTTTCCAATTTGCTGTTCCTTCCAATAAGAGAGAGCTTTAAAGTTCAAGTCATAGATTTAATTCTGTTGAGTTTGAGAACTTCACTAGAGCCGTGCTAACCCCCACCCTGCTGTGTCCTGTTTGTATCACCTTGAGTCTGTCCAGAAGCAGGCCCACCACGGAGAAAATAGACGTGTTTCCCTGCTCCCTGTGGAGCTCTCTGTGTCCCCAGGGCACTCTGCTCCTCAAGAGTGGGCCTGGAGCAGAATATGAGGCCAAGAACCTGAGCAGCAGCAGCCTCTGTATGTGGCAGCACCAAGGTGCTCAGCCAGGTCCAGGGTTGAGGAAGTTTTACACCATCTTCTCTGGCATTTCCTGATCTTTGCCAAATTCTTTTGCATTTATGACATGTGCCCTTCCTTTCTCCTAAAGATATTTTCATTACCTTATTTTTTAATTTAACTGTATTAAGACTAAGATTGGAGACACTTTCTCGGCTGAGATGTGATGTAGAACCTTTCATCATTAGTGTGTCCCCGAGCACTGCGTGCATTTACTTTCGAGGCAGTAGGAATAGCCTCATTCTACATTTCTATTCCTAAGCAGAGACATCCCATTGTTAACTTCCAGTGTAGACAGTCAACCTCCAATGTAGAGAATACCCTAGAATAGCATCCATCCCCAAGGTTCTAGAGTGAGGACCTGAGCTGCTAGATATTTCAGGTCCTGAGCAGGCTCTGGTGGGGCCCCACAGGCTGCAGGGTATATCAGATGGCAAGGCTGAGCTGAGTGTGGTGGTACACACCTGTAATCCTAGTACTTGGGAAGCTGAAACAGGAAGATGACAGGTTTTCAAAGCCAACTTTAGCAAAACCCTCAGCAACTTAGTGAGACTCTGTTTCAAATTAAAAAATAAAAAGGGCTGGAGTTGTAGCTCAGTGTTAGAATGCCCCTGAGTTCAATCCTTAGTACCAAAAAGGAGGGGGGGGGGGCAAGGCTGAGGACACTGTGCTGAATTCCTGAAACTCCTGAACTTGGGCATGCTTATCCCTGCTCTAAAAAAGAGGAAGCAGAGGCTCAGCATGGCCATATGGCCTGCCCAGGGTCACAAATCTGAATGTTGATCACAAGTTCTCCAGTGCCAAAGCCCAGGCTCTTTGCAGGGTATCGGGCTGCCTCCCCAAAGAGTGCTGGGCAAGGCTGAGGGTTCTGTCCTGACCAGAGATACTGTGTGTCAGCTCCCTCCACTGCACCCTTCTCCTCATGTCTCCGTGTTTGAAGGAACAGAGGAGTTGAGCAGTGGGAGCCAGTGGAGCTCAGCTTGAGCCAGCTGCCAGCTGGGTTTCCTCTGGCCTTTCAGAGGAGAGCCGCCTCCTGCTCCATGCTGTCACCTCCCAAAGAAGAGGTGACTAAGGCCAGAGGGCACCTTCTCCCAAACACCCAGAAGATCTGGCCCAAAGCAAAGCTGTCCTAACTGCTAGCAAGTCATAAGGCACACCTACCAGTCTCCTCATCCTTTATGCTAAGTCCCACATCAGAACTAAAGGAAGTGCTGTTGACAATTATAAAATACTAAATATAGCTTGGTACATTTAAAAATGAACAATGGTGTAAAGCCTTGAACATTTTTTTCTTTGATGTGAACGGAGTCTTTGGCATTTGGAAATACAATAAGATGAATTAATTGCTACTCATTAGGCGGCAAGTCAGGAGAGGTATGAATGTGCCTTCTCTCCTCCACATTAGCTGTTGCCTGACCAGAATAGCCCCCTTTTGTATTTACTCCTGCCTTCTCTAATAATAAGCAAATTAGAGATCATGGCTAGAAAAAATTCAAGTGCCCTTCATCCTTCCTCCAAAGCCATTATATAGTTTTGTGATGTTTATCTGCTCGAGGGCTATGGCTAATAATTGCAGAGGTCATGTCAATCCACATAGTGCAAGATTAGAAAAAACATCTGCAAAATTACTTCTTAGGGAAATATTTTGTGTGTCTTTTTCTGAAAAAGTGATTTTCAGCAAATTGCTGTCTGTCCTCCCTCTCTTGCACTGTATTTTTATATGGTTGGGGAAAGTATATTTGGAAGAAGATTTTTTTTTATTTTTTGTGGTACTGGGGATTGGACTGAGGACCTTGCACATGCCAGGCAAGCGCTCTACCACTGAGCCAAATTCCCAACCCTGGTGGAATTTAATAGCTATCGAGAGTTTTTAAATCCATGGTCTTTTTTGACTTTATATGTTCCTCATGTATTGGTAGACTTTCATATGAATAAATTAGGGTCTTTACATACTGAAATGATGGCCAATGAATAAAAATTATTTGGGAAATCTTGATTTTGAATGTTATTCATTAGCATTCCTATATGGCAACTATAATATATTGTGCATGTAAGCATTTCACCTTTGTATATTACCTTTAAAATTTGTCTATGGTTAGTGCCTAAAGAGTATGAGATAATTGATTTTACAGAATAATCAACAGCTAGGTACACAGAGGGGTGAGAAGAGGATAAGACCCTTGTCATATCAGTCTGGTTCATAAGGTACCCTCAAGTTGGCTGAGCACCCCACTCCTGCAAGTGCTTTTGTGACAGTGCTGTCAGGTACATTACATACCGACATTTTCCAAACCTTGTGTCCATTTCAGGCATAAAGAGGAGGCAGTCAGCAGAACAGAGTTTAGCAGCAACCTTGCTCTGCTTCATGAAATATGAAAGCCTGTTTACTTAGTAACAATAACAATTTGAAAGGCTTTGGGCTGAGAAGTTTATGCCTGACCACAGCCTGCTGGACCGTGAGGCCGGGGCAGTGAGGCCACTGATGATATGGTGTGCCAGAAATTGGATTGTGAAGAAAGCAGGATGGGGAGCCAGATGTTGCCCCTCGAGTCAGAGTTCCTGTCCACCCTCGTTCTCAGCACCCACTGCCTCCCTCCCAGCAGTCTAAAGGTGTCCATAGGTGCTTCCCAAACTGCAGGTCAAGCAGTTGAGTTAGGGTTCAGTTGGAAAAGGGAGGACTTACCAGTCCCCAAACACTCAGCTTTTTGTGGCTTTATTCTTCATAATTTTTTTATATATTTTTATTGATGCGGTGTAATTATGCATCATAGTGAGATTCAAAGTAATGTAGACATACATGCACACAGCACTTGGTGTATTTCCCTCTGTAACCCCCCCCCTTCCTCCCCATATGTGTTAGTGGACTCAGTAGTGAAACCTTGAATGGATGTAACCTATTTGAACTCTTCCCTTCCTCAATCCATTCTTCATAATCTTTTTTGTGTGTGTATGGTACTGGGGACTGAACCCAGGGGCAGGGCATTCTACCTCCGAGCTATACCCCCAGCCCTATTTTGTATTCTTTATTTTGAAACAGCATCTCACTAAGTTGCAGAATGCCTCACTAGGTAGCTGAGGCTGGCCATCTCAGCCTCCCAAATGCTGAGATTACAAGTGTGCACCACCATGCCCGGCTCATTCTTCATAATCTTAAGGATAGAGGAATTTAACATCAGTAAGGGGAGGTAGTGTAAACTTGCTCAAGTTTTTTTTCTAGGACACCTTTTTTTTTTTTTTTTTTCCCATCTGTGTGCATATGTGTATTTTACTGGGGATTGAACCCAGGGGAGTTCTACCTTTGAACTACACCCCCAGCCTGATTTTATTTGTTATTTTGAAACAGAGTCTCACTAGGTTGATGAAAGTCTTACTACTTGCTAAGGCTATCCTTGAACCTGTGATCCTCATGTCTCAGTCTCCCAAGTACTGGGATTACAGGCATGTGCCACGAAGCCCAGTGGGGGACACATTTTCCTTCTTGTGCTCACGTGTCATATATACATATATGCAGACTCAGTATTTCCTATAACCTAAGACATTGTGGAATATAACTCAATATTGACTTGATAGCAGTTTTTCAAGGTAAAACGATGTGTTCCTCCTTTGTAAATCACATGCACATCTCAGAAATGTTTGTGTAAATACATCTTAGAATAGAATTAACTTGGTGTACGAGTGTAGCACACGTTTGCTGGTGTCTGTAAGCCCCCCTGATTGGATAGATGAGCCCCTTTAGTGTGGAGGTCAGAGGAGAAGATAGAGTGGAATGTATAAACGGCTAGGATATTAGACCAGAGTGACACCGGCAAGCAATTTACTCAGGTCTGACACTTAGAGTTATAATTTTTTCAAAGCCAGGCATGTATCTCTGGCCTGAAAATGACAATTGAGGGACCCATCCATTGAAATCCCTCGGCTCGGCATCCTTCCTGATTCCCATTTCAGGATAAGTGCATCTGTGGCCAGCCTCTCCATTCTGATTTCCAGATAGCCTCCTGTGCTTATTATCTATCTCCAGGGTTACTTTAGACTTTAAACAAAAATCAGTCCTCTTAATTTTCACATGTATATCACAGATAAAGGGGTGATGCTATAAAATTAAACAAATAGAGTAGCTCCCCTACAAAAGGTAGGAAATCACTGGCATAGGCATTTTAGTCCATTTGCAGAAAATTGCCTATTCTCAAATAGGTAGGTCAAGTGCAGAAAGAACCAGTACTTGAGATAAAATTTCTGTTCCACACTTGACTTTTTCTCTGTCAGGACAGGCAGCCAAGAGCTGCCCAAATTTTAACATCTGTGGTCTTCTCACTAATAATTTTTTTTTTTTTGCTAAATTTATTAAGATGTATTTGTTTATAAAGGAATTCACCCCCACCACTACAAATAGCTTTAGAACCAGAGGGACATTAGTGAATAAAGTACAATGCCTTATCTGTAGATGAAGGAAATAAGACTGTGAAATGACTTGTCCTCAGTGGTACAGCCCATTCATGTTGGGCAGAGGCCGTTTGGAACCGGCTCTGCCGACTCCCCAGTATGTGTGTGCATTTTTCACCATCCCTCATAGGGCACCTGGTGCCATCAAAGCCATTGCTTTGCCCTCCTGCTTTGAACTCTTTATTTCTATAGGCACCTGGTGGAATGCTGGTAATAGGAGAATCAAACTTTATATAGAAGAAAAAGATTACTTTCTGAGGCCGTGTGGCATAAACAGCTAAGATAGTTAATTTTCTCCTTCCCTACAATGAGTGATTTCCCTGTTCCTAAAAGGGAAGACTTTGAAGCCCTTGTGAACATTTTTTTGTTGTTGTTGTTTCTTTGTTGTTGTTTTGCAGTACTAGGGATTGAATCAGGGGCATTCTACCTCTGAGCTATACCCCCAGTCCTATTTTTTATTCTTTATTTTGAAACAGGGTCTCAGTAAGTTGCAGAGGGCCTTACTAGGTAGCTGAGGCTGGCTGCGAACCTGGATTCTCCGGTCTGAGCCTCCCAAATACTGGGATTACAAGCGTGCACCACCACGCCCGACTTTCTTGTGAACATTTTGAAGAACTTTTTCAATAAGCCCAGCAAAGGGAAACATTTAAGCAACTCTTCCTAGAAAATGGGCTATAGAGATCCAGGGGACACAATTTCCACTTGGACCTGGCTTTTCGATTCGCGATTTGCCCCACCCAAGTGTGCCAAACAGATTCAGGACTTGGGCAAGCCACATCACCTCTGTCATCAGCATTTCATAGACACAGAACACACAGCTCCAAGCGAGGCCCTGTGACATTCTTTTGGAGTAGAGCCAAGCCCACAAGCTCTTTTGTAGTTGGTCTTCAGAATTCACATCAGCCAGGCAGGAAAGAAGCCTGGGCTGCTGTTTTCCACACTCCCCTAGCTCGGGCCCCAGAGAAGCTGTGAGGCATGTTCTGTGCTGAGGAAGGCGCCTGTGGTCGTGCCTATGCCATTACCTCAGTTTCAGAAATCACTTTGAGAGCGTTTATAACCTCTTGTAAGGGGTTAAGTGGCTTGGGAGCCGTTTGCATTGATGTCAGGTATTCTTGACCGTGCATGAAGTGGGTGTGACTGGAGCCATGTTTTTTGTCCATAGATTACCCTCTGAGGGAGCAGGGGACAGGTGAAACCACAGGATGGACAATCACTGACACCTGTATGTGTCCACTCAGTTTCATTTTTAGAGTGTGTGCACACTCTTAGTCATTTTATTATATAATTCTATCTGCTTCAAGATTTGTCTTTTTTTTTTTTTTTTCCCCTCCTGGCATATTCAGAAATCTGAAATGTTCCAGATCTCTTTTTCAAAGAGTTACCTGAGGAAGCCAGCTTCAGGTTAGAGCATTTGACAGTCTGGCAAATGAAGCCTCACCTGAAAGAATGCCATCTGATGAGGAGGTGACAGGCAGCACTCTGCATCACCCACAGCCATTCCCATGGGGACTAGTAATCCTGCACGCTTCCAGGGCCCTTGCAGTGTCATTTAGTCTCAACTTGTGCCATCACAGATGCTCGTGATGGCTGTGTGCACCCTGAAAGGCTGTATTTGAGGCTCATTAGTCTTTCAATTGTGAGCCAGAGAAATGCATAAAATATAAACATTTATGCAAGTGTTAGATTCCTCCTCCCTTCCTTCTCCTCCCCTCCCTGTCTCCCCCTCCTCCCTTTCTTCTCCCCCCACTTCCTCTCTCTTTCTTTCTCTCTCTCTCTGTTTTATCAAGGGTTAATATAAACCGTTTGAAAAATTTACATGGTGTTCTTGGCAGTTAAAGGGGGCAAAGTGGTGTCCACACTTCAGTAGTACCTAATGGGTCTTTCTTAGAAGCCCTTGGGTTTTTTGTTGTTTCAGTTTTGTTTTTGACAGTGCTGGGGATTGAACACAGGGCCTCACGCAGGCTCGGCAAGTGCTCTACCACCAAGCCGCATCCCCAGCCCTCCTAGAGTCAGTCACTCTGTAGGCTCTGGTTTATTTAAGCTCCTCTTGCCCTTGCTTTTGGTCCCATGGTATGTTTCTTCTCCAACTTTGGTTACTTCTGTCAACATGGAAGCTGCCTCTCAGCTGGCACCTCGGGGAGCTCTGAATGGCAGCTCCAGAGGAGATGTTTATTTTGGTGTTGCCATTTTGTCTCTGCCTTGATGGCATCTGAGCCTGTATATAAACCCCCTTCCTGTAGCCAGGAACCTTTATGTGCTGACCAAGCACACAGCCCTGCCTACAGCTGCAGGGCTGCCCTCCGCTGGGGTCTCACCGTGGCTCCTTGTGTCCTAAGGATGTCATAGAACCCGTTCAAAGAGTAGGGGGGCAGTTTTTTATTATGGTTGTTGGTGGGCACCCCTGTTGCTAATGGTATTTCTAGATAGCCGCCATGTAGATTATAAGGTCCTCCTAAAATGTGTGTGTGTGGTGGGGTGAAGCAAACATGCTTCTATACATTTTATTGTACTCAAGTATTGTGTTTATATACATATTTTTTAAATGAAGAAGAAAAATAATCCTGCCTTTTTACGCAACCCTTTTAACAAATTGTTTATTGTTGTATCCAGGTAACAAGCATGGTAAGTATTTTCACCAAACTGAGTATTCTGTATTTTAGCTGTGCTTGGCAGACTTTTTTTTTTTTTTGGCTAGCTTTGTGTTACCAGTCTTGGCTTTTCTAGAAAAGAATCATTTGGGGAAAGGAGAAACCACTTACCTGTAGTTCCCGACCTCCTCAGCTTTAGTAAGACGCCATGTAGCCTTAGTCCCACGGCGGGGATACTCGAGAAAGCATGCACCCCGCCAGCATGCTGCTTGGCCCGACCCCCCACCTATCCCGCTGCTTCTGAGCCGCCCCACCAGGTGTCTCCCAGGGCTTCTGGACCTTGCTTGACCCCAGCAGCTCCTGGGACTGTGGCACTATAACAGCCCCACACAGAGACAGGCTTCCATGCCCTGTGGATGGTCCTGCCCCTCCCAGTCCATAGCCACATCTCTCTCCCCTCCTCTCATCTGTATACTTGAAAGCAGGGCCTCCCCCACCCCACTGCCCTAGCGTTAAGTAATTGAAGAGATTTCCTTCTGGAAGCTGAAAAAATAAATACGCTGTCTCCTCTTCTCTGAAGCTTCCCATTCTGTTGGAAAATGGATTAAGATTTTTTAAAAAACAACAACAAAAACCTTGCCACTGGGTGTTCTTAGCAAGTGTTCAGTTATGGTAAGGTGGAGTATGTTTTAGCCTCTGGCCGTGTTTATTTATCCGTGCATGTTTGCTTCCTCGGCCTCTTGTGGCTCTGTACTTTAGTCCATGTGCTCGTGGCTGTGCCTGTCTAACCCGCCTGGTAGTCGTCTGTGCATTCTATATTAAGTCAGTATGTCACTGTCACCTTCAAGGATCAAACTGCAAAGGACAAGGCTCTGCAGCACATGGCGGCCATGTCATCAGCCCAGATTGTCTCTGCCACCGCCATTCACAACAAGCTGGGGCTGCCTGGGATTCCACGCCCCACCTTCCCGGGGGCTCCAGGGGTAAGTCGAGAGCAGCATGCAGGAGTGATGGCTGCCAGCACTGAGCCCTCCACCTGGCACTTCTTGTCAACTGGGTCGGGTATACAGAAGGGCCAAGACCACCTTGTGGTAACTAACACTTTGTGCAAAACAGTGAAAGAAGGGAAGGGAGGCAGGAGCTAGAGAGAGGGGCAGGAAGAAAAGGAAGGGAGGAGGAGAAGATGGACCAGAAGAAGAAGAAAGGCAAGGAAAGGAAGAGAGGAAATCCTTGGTCCCTTCGTTCTGATGACCTAGAACGAAATTCTGCTTCTCTGGTGCCTTTTAGGTTATGACCTGCCTCTTCTGCTGTCTTTCTTTTTGCTGGCCCATGATCTCTGTCCCTGTGTCCTCGGGGTCACTTTGTGAAAACTAACACCTTAAGGGACAATGCATTCTGTTGGTACATTCATTTTGACACTTACCAAGGTCTGAGAAGCATTACTTTCATTAGTCCTCTCATTTAACCTCACAGTCATTTTAAAAGCCTTATACTGGGGTTGCCGTTTTATAAACGAGGAAGCTTAGGTTATTTAGTATCAAAACAAGAGTATGGGGCACTTGTTCATCAGAGGATGGTCAGTGATGTCAGAGTTCAGGGTCGAGTGACTGAAGGATTCCTTTTCCTTTTGCCTCTCTGGCTGGGGAGCAGCAGGTGCTGAAGGCCTCAGGGACATTCCCAGCTTGGCAGAGACCTGTGTTCTCCTCCAGGCTCCTGGCGCTCTTGTTCCAAGCTTCATGTGTTGCTCTGCTGGCCTTTGGTACTGCAAACCATGGAGGCTAAATGTTACCCAGGAGGTGCTTAAGCATGCAGGGAGGGAGAGGACAAAGGGTGTGTGCATGGGCAGAATGGCCCATCAAAGCATCAGTGACACCTGTGGTCCACCCAGGGCTCTCTTAGGCGGAGTGAGAGCTCGGAAGAGCTGCCACCTGTTCTCCTGCCTTCAGGAGGGTTTTCAGGACAGAGGGCTCACGGCAGCTGTGGGTTGCCAGGTGGGATGGGGGTGGGAGTGTGTAGAGGGGAGGAGGTAGTGGTTGTGTGCACAGTGGTGACCACATCTGCACTTGGGGAAGGTAATGCCACAGCTGGTGGATGTTTAGTGCCTGCTGCCCTTGAGCAGGGCTTGCTGTGTATACTCATCCTGAACTCTGCTTTCACATGAACTCGTAATCCTGAAGCCTTTGCCTTTTGCCTTCCAGTTCTGGCCTGGAATGATACAAACAGGGCAGCCAGGATCCTCACAAGAGTAAGTCTGAGGAGGGGCACAGACCGCATGGGGTTGGTCACAGTCCATGCGGGTGGACCAGTTCTCCTGCGCCAGATTGTCTCCAGGCGTAAAGGAAGGCAAATTGAGATCCATTGTCATTGCCTTTATTGTCTGCTCCAGTAGCAGGAAAGAGACTAATGTCTTAGATCCACAAGAGGCGGAAGCACCTCACTCCCATCCTGAAGGATTAGTGGTCATCCGGTTAGAACAGGAAGTGGGTCCCTGTCCCTTTGTGGCTTTTAAGGGCAGAGCCTGAGGTCTTCCTTGCCTGAGAGGAGGCCACAGAGTTAATACCATAGCCCTTCCCATTCTGGCTTTCTCTGTGGTGGGGGTGGCTAATAAAAAATCCTGCCAAGTCCTGGGGAGGGGAGAGAGGGGGCACAGGAAGCAAACTAAGTCAGCCAGAAGATAAGGGTAGTTAGGGGCTAAAAGCAGAAAGGAAATCCTGTCTAAGTGTTGCTAACTGAACTTGAACTGCTTGGCCTGGAGAACCTTGCCTGGACACAGTGACCTCTGACTGCAGTCTCTGTGGGGACGTAAAGAGAGAGTCAGAGGCAGGTGCCACAGTACATGAGAGCCAGGCTGACCTTTGTCCAGCTCGTCCCTTTGAACTGGCACAGGGCTTGGTGGTTTGATCCCCAGCAGCCTGCTAGCCTCTCTCAATGGGAGAGAGCAAAGCCTCTGTCAGCATGGCCCTGCCCACAGGGACTGGTAAGGGAGGGTCCCCATTGGGAGGCCAAGGCCAGAGCTGGACATAGCTGCCACTGCACCCAAGATTTCTGATTCTTGTCACCTGTCTTCCCAGCGTCAAGCCCTTCGTGCAGCAGGCCTACCCCATCCAGCCAGCAGTCACGGCCCCCATTCCAGGTGAGTCCTCCTCATTCTGATTCCTGGGAAAGTGAGTGACCCTGCAGCTCCTGCCCAGGTCTGTTTTGTTCCCAGAGTGGGGAGGCATTTGTCTTTGCCATAGCCACACGTGTTCTTTCATTTGTAGAAACCTGGCTGCTCTTCCCACTCTGGCTCTCATGAAGTAGGGCCAGCCTGGAGCTCAAGAGCATCTTAGGGGGTCTCTGGCCAGGTCCTGAGTGCATTTAGTCCTTCCCTTCAGTCATCTCCCAAGAACTCTCCAGATGGGTTCATAAAGGAACAGGAAGCTCAGTCACTTTCATGTACAATCGCGCTTCAAAAGGGAAGTCGTTGTGGTTTCCTTCTCAGTATAAAGGGACTGAATCGGGCAATCTGAGACCAGAGTGCACACGTGGCTTTACTCACCCTTAGATGGCTGGTAGATTTCATGTGCTAGTACCCTTCCTGTAAAGGAAAGTTTACATGGAATCCTAAAGTAGCAAACACAAATCTGGCTGGCAAGCCTGCCTCCCTCCCCACTGGGCACGCCACCATGCTCCAGGTTCACATGTGTTACTCCCTTGAACTACTAGAGGTGTGGTATGAAAGTCATTGCTCTCCACTGTAGATGCTCCAGATTGAAAATGCGTTCACACTTTGCCCTCGGCTCCAGTTCCACAGAGTGTCCTGAAGGAATGTTCTGTGGTGCTGGTGGCCACAGGCTTAAGGAAGAAGATGGACAATCACAAGAAGTACCCGGCATATCCGTGTCTCATAGGAAGCCTTTGGACCCATTCCCTTGCCTCTTCAGCCATTATTGTCTAGAATTAGATGTCTTCCTGGCACGGTCCACAGCCTCAGCTGCACTTGGCTTGGTGGGGAGCTCATGTGTTGTGCTTGTACAGGTGGTTGGCTTTGGGAGCCTCAGGTGGAATGTCACCACTGCCCAGCTGAGTTCCGCCCCCGGGAGCTGGTGGAGAGGGCGCTCTTGACTTTTCCTCTAGGTCATCATTTTGTGGAGCCTGCCCCAGGCCAGGGGAGGCAAATGGCTGGGTGTAAAGGTGACCTTTGGTTTTTCAGGGTTCGAGCCTGCATCAGCCCCCGCTCCCTCAGTCCCTGCCTGGCAAGGGCGTTCCATTGGCACAACCAAGCTTCGCCTGGTGGAATTCTCAGCTTTTCTTGAGCAGCAGCGAGACCCAGACTCGGTGAGTATGCCCAAAGAGGCATGTCTTGATGCTGGACCTGCTTCCCTCCTGCTCACTTCTTCAATCCCCTGTCTTTTGTCTTTTTCCCCTGTGCTGGTGCCCGGTAGATACTCCATGTGAAAACAGACTTGGAGCAGGAAAGGAGCCTTTTTCTCAAGGAGCAGGGCATTCCTACAGCCAATATTAGAACTCCAGAGCTTGATGTTTATTACTGCTTGCACCGCAAGCCCCAGGGAATACTTAAGCTGGACAGAGAGGCCTTTATAGGCTCTTATGTCTAATAAAATTTAACAACAGGTAACATTTATTGAGCCTGGCCATGTGGCTGGTACTGTGCAAAGGTATTTAGATACTTGATCACATTTTACCCGCAAGGAACATTAGGAGGTTATTACTCTTTGATAGATTAGGAAACAGAGAGGTTAAGAAACTTCTCCAAAGTTACACAGTTAATGGATTAAAGATTCACACTCAGGTCTTTAAGACTCTCAAGCCTAAACAGTCAGCCATTATTCCATCCTGCTTTTCCACGTCTGTGTTTTCTCAAAATAGCAAGTTGTTATCTTCTTGGGGAGAAATAACAAAGTGGTACTTTAACAGCTTAACCGGGGAGGCAATGCATTATAATATTGTAAATAGCAGTAACGTTGGCATCTGGACTCTATTTGTCATTTTCTTCTTTTCCTTCTCCCCCTCCTCCACCCCATCTTGTACCCACTGTCCCATCATTTCCCATACATATGCGATCTTCCCTTCTTTCCCACCCCACGAGCCCGTACCCTTTCTTCACACCCACTCCTTGGCTGTGAGTGTGAGCATTGCATCTGTGTGTGGGTGAGTCCGAGGCAAAAACTGAAGGAATCATGAATTTGGCTTTGGGATGCTCACCAGCTCCTTTCCGTGTTCTCCGCCTCCCCACCCACCCATCTCAGGGGCCACTGAGTGCCTGTAGGTCCCAGGCTCGGGGTGTGCAGCCAGCCTGCCACTCTCCTGTCACCAGGAAAAGGTGTCAGGAACTGTTGGTAGTCTTGGTAAACAGTGAGCTATGGAGCAGTAGGAGGTGACCTCTCAGGAGAGCATGCGTCTGGCCCTGTGGGCATCAAGGAATGCCCTGGACGGAGGGGGCGTCACCAGGGTGGAGGCGCCCTTATGGTGTGGCCCACTGTTGTCCCCATCTGTGAATTGTGAGCTCTCAGATCTGGAAAAAATAATTGCTTCAAAGTTAGGGGGGGAAACCAGGAAAAAGATGTAAAGTAGGTAGATCACTGGCTTGTCAGGGGAGGTACAGGAAAAGGAAGCTTGAGACCAGGGACAGGAAGGAAGGCCAGCTGGGTTCCGCTTCTCCCACAGTCAGGTGCTTTTATAGGAAGAGTGGCCTGGGCAGTTTAAGATCCATGTTCATGGGAGCATTACAGTAAAAACCAATAGATTACCATCACTGCTCTGTGCTTTCTGTTCCTTCTAAGAAGTGCACACAGTTCTTTGGTTGGAGGCTGGGCTTCAGCTTTCTGCTTCCTGTAACTCATGTTTGTATGACACCCCATTGTTTATAGGGTACTATGTCTTTAATTATTCTGTTCTGCCCACATAGTGCCTCATAAGGTAGGTTTTGTTTTCTTTGTTTTACAAATGAAGAAACTGAGGCCCAGGCATATTCAGTGATGTACTGTATTTAGTTGGTAAACAGAGGAATGAAGTTTCTTTTTCTCTTTTTGTGGTGCTGGGGATGGAACCCAGGGCCTTGAGGGTGCTAGGCAAGCACTCTACTCCTGAGCTTCAAATCTTCTATTTCAGTATATGATTTTCATTACTATTAAATGCTCCCTCCCCATTTTGAAAGTCTCTCGAGTTGCCTGTCCATGTGTCTCCTGCATGAGCAAATCTCTCTCCCTCTGCATGTGGTCATTAATTTAGGGACAGAGTTCCAAAGCCCTGGGAAGCAAAAGCTCTAGGATGCTTTTTGTTTCCCTGGTTAGAGGACTGTGGAATAGTTTATCATGTGAAAATGTATGTGTGTAAATTTTTTTTTGTAATTAAAAGAGACTGTGTTAGCCCCCTGTTGTTGTCAGGCTATCCAGGTATGGGCTATCAGGGCCCAGGAAACCCCATTTCTTCTTTCCCTTGTTTCTGGGTTTTGTTGGTCTTACCATTTTGAATCACTGACAGATGCATTCGGTAAAAATTTCCATGCATCTGCATGTGTAGGGGGCTGTGGAGAAGAGGGGCCACTGCTGCTCCAACAGCTGCAGCCCACGCCCTTGTGGAGTGGAGCCTCTGGTGAGAGAGACAGACTGTTACCCAAGAGATCCTCACCATGCATGGGGAGGCAAGGAAGGAAGGATACTGAGCGCTGTGAGCCAGGGGCCAGGGCAGGCATGTTGGAGGAAGTAACCCTTAAACTGAGAGGTGGAGGATCAAACAGGAAAAGAATAAGGCAGAAGACCATTCCAGAGGTGATGAACCTGAAGTATATAAAGCAGTCAATTAAATTGGCGACTATTTTAGTAAAGCTTGGGATTACCAATTGCAAAAGAGTGTTTCATGCACGTGTAGGTTCAACTGGATTTGATCTTTTTCTTTTCAATAAAAAATCTTAGCTCTATAGATTGGTCCCCAACATGTGACTTCAAAGATACTTAGAGAAATGGAAAGGCTGGTGTGAGTCAACACCCTTGGGGCCCTTAAGGAAATAATTATTCTATTTTAGGGGCTATGAGTTGAGAACTGGGAGAAATTGGAGCCTTTTAAATACCTAGTTCCTGCCAACCCATGTTTCAGGTGTTAGGGAGTCAGCAGCAAATATTCTTACTTTCATGGAGCCCACACTGTTAGAGAAGAAAGAAAACAAACACAAAAAATACACATCCAGTCATCCCTCTGTGTTCATGGGTTCTACAAAATCCACCAATGCTCATGTCCCTTATGTAAAATGGAGTAGTATTTGCATATAACCTATGTATATCTTCTAAACTTTAAATCATCTTTACTTACAATATTTATTATATGTAAAAGCTATGTAAGTAGTTGTTAAGCTCTGTTGTTTAGGGAATAATGACAAGAGAAGTCTGCACATGCTCAGTCCAGTGCAGTTTTCATGGGGGAATATTTTCAGTACATGATGACACAGGGCCAACTGTGTACAGTATGCTGAGGGATGTCAAGTGCTAATAATAGATAACAGCCCTTCCTCGCAATTGAAACTTTATTTGTTCTTTAGATTAAAATTTGTTCTTTAGAATTTCAGAAAACAATAATACCCTCTAATATATACATTGGTCTTTCTGACTCATGATATTTAATGATATGTATCAGACACTGGCAATTAAAGCTGCTTCACTGTGGTGAAATTATTTTTCTATAACCTCAGTCTCAGTTGTTAATATCACTTCTTATATTCTTATGAAGACTCCTTTTGCAGTTAAACATAAATGAATTAAATGTATACAGATTATCATATATATATATGATAGATCCAACATAAGGGCTGTCTTTGATTTTAGTGGTAATATGAGGGACTAGAGAAAAACCATGATGGAAGTGAGGGAATATTATCAAAATTATTTAAAATGAACACCCGGTGCTGTCACTATAACTGTTAATACTTCAGGTCTAAGGTTATGCTGAAATATTTATAATATGTGATACTTTCTTTGGCTCTGAGACTTTTTCTGACTTCCTAGACATTAATTTTACTATATTTTTTATTCCAATGATAGGAAGTTAAAACCATCTAAAATATTCAACTGGCATACTTTAACAAATTTAGATGTAGTATAGTTAAAATTTAACATCAAATATTAAACACACCGATTTGATTTGATAAGGAAGCCAACAAGGTGACTAATAAAAGATCCCTGAACAGATTAAACTTTGCATGTGGATTCTCCAAGTTTTCACTGTATACAGACATGTACATACATTTCCCCCCTGCTTCTTAGCAATAGCTTAGGCTCATTGGAACCATCAGGTTATATAAGATTTGTTTAGTAGAAGAGAATGTGTAAATAGTGTGGACTGTAAGAAAAGAAATTCAGCAGCCAGATGCAGTGCTACTTTTCCTCAGTGAATTCTTTCATTCTGTCGCAGCTCTGTGAGGTAGGTCATTGTGTTCCCTTCTGCTAAAGAGGCTTGGAGAAATCACTGTTGTACGCTTGATGGCTGTAGCCAGCTTTGAACCCAGTCTTCCTGTACTGTCTCCTAAGAGAAGAGGAGACATGATTGAATTCATAGGGAGCAACAAGGGTAAGAGCCAAGAACCTAGTTTGCCTGTTTTGGACTAGGGCTGCCTCCCTAGTGCCAGAATCTCTTGAAACTTACTGTTTGACTTATCACATGTGTCACTGCTGCCATCACTAAAGACTTGACCATTGTGCCACTTCCAGCAATAGTAGTACTCATATTGGTATCAGTAGTAGTGGTAACCAACATTTTTAAAACATTTTCTATGTACCAACACTATACATTATCTAACTACTATCAGGATGTAGTTTGCCCAGTATTAGACAGCTATTTGACATTGGAAATGAGATTCAGATCCAGGCTGACTGACTCCACATCTTGAGATTGTAACCAAAGGCTGTATGGTCCAATCATGTCTAAGACTTAGCCTGTTTTTGTAGCCCAAGGTCCTGAGAAGCTAATGGAAGACTAATCAGGATGCACGCCCCCTGCTGGCTCTGCGTCAGGTGTACACCAGACGGCACAGCCTCCCCACGTTGGTGGTTGTTTATGTTGGTGGAGAACCAGCAAGTCAGTCCCTCTGTTACCTTTGGCTCTAGAAGAAGCTAAAAGAAAAACAGCAGAGGGAGAAGAAAGGAAGAAAGAGTCTAAAAAACAAAGACTATTTTAGAAATGGTTAGTAATGCTTGAAAATACATTCTCTACATGATTTCAATGTTGCATATCAAAGGATTTCAGGTGCTAAGTATAAGATCCTCTACCCTGCGGTAGGCAATTTAAAAAGCCTGGACCAAAACCAGGGTCCAGTTTCCAGAGGTTGAGCTGGGCAGCTGCTGCTTTATACTCATGAAAACTCATCTTAGCAAGCCATATGCTGCGTCCTGTATATACCTAGAAAGTGGTTTCACTGATAAAGCTTGGACAGTCCTTGGCCCCCGTCCGCACCCATCCCTGTGCAAGGCAGGTTCCTTCAGCCCCCAGTGCAGCCATGTCTTTCTCCATAGCTTGTGGCCCCCGTCCATTGACACTTCCCAGCACCAGGCTGTAAGTATAATGTTTTCTGTGGTCTGGATGTCAGAATGAACAGGAGCTAGGAGCAGGTGAAGGGTGTACTTAGGTAGGAGTTCACAATCAGAGAAGGGATTCACATTCTGAGAGGGAGAAGGAGGAAAAGGAGAGGTGAGGAGATTATTCACTTTAGATTATAAAGAAGCCTCACAGAAGAAGGAGAGTTCTGTGATGTGGTCCAGGAAGAAACCTGACCAGGGAAGGCACTCCTCGGCTCAGCGTGAAAACTTCTTTATGTATCCCAGCACTGGCTGAGAGCACCTACATGGAGCCTTCTGACTTGGGCTGTGCCTGTAAGCTAAGGAACCGTGGCTCTGTAACGCTAAGTAACTTTGTCAAGAACCACCGCCAGGAGTGGTGACTGTGCCAAGGTTTAGCTCCACTGTGTATTCTTAGCCACTTCACTGGACTTTTGAAGAAATAAAGACATTATTTAAAAGTAAAGCAGCTGCCTCCAAAGTTATAAGCTCTGGAGCATAGCTGGATAGTACCAACTCTGCACATGGGTATAGAATTGAGCGAGCTTTCTCTGAGTTCCTTTTCCAACCCTCAGTTGTCAGGGTGTGGGGCAAGGAGCAACAGAAGCAAAGAATGTTCCTACCTATGCTCTAGAATTTATCTTCTGTCATGCATAGTGTCATCCTCCTCTCGTGGAAAGAGACGGGACGTTTGAATTCTTACCAGCTGTGTGGAGCATAGAGCAAATGATTTTGCAGCTCAGCCTCGGTTTCCAGTCTGTGAAGTGGACATAATGGGGTCATTCTTACTATATTACTGTGATAATTACATTTAGTAACATCACTGGACTTATTAAGCACCCCATAGATGTTTTTTAAACTTGTCCTTTAGTAATATAGGGAAAATTGAGCCAGAGCACTAGAATAGAGGTCAGGCTTGGGAGATGTGTTCACCAGGTAGTTTGGACTCTATAGAAATTAAGGTAGGAGCCAGATTTTTTTTTTTTAATACGTACACTTTTTTTGGATAGGTAAATTCACGTGGTCAAAAACATATAAGCATAAAAGAATGGGAGGGAGACTTCTAATTCCTGCCCCACCCCTAAGAAGGTAATCACTGCTACTTGTTTCTTAACGAATCTTTCCTCAGACTTCTATAATAGGAATATATATTCTCCATCCCACCTCCCTGTTTGCAAGAGTCTGTGGTCCAAAGTGATTCTACAGGGTTGAGGGAGGCTGTGGAAGGGGAGAGGATGACCTGGAGGGAGAGAAGCGACATCACTTCTGCTGGTCTAGAAGCTTGGTGGTGAGGACCAAAAAGGCCTTGGGGATTAATTATCTGTGAGAAGTGAAGGATGAATGGAAGGACTAAGTTTTTGAGGCTGAGTGTGTTGGTACAAGCTGAAGAGTCATAGAATAGTAGAGGAGGCAGGATCCTTAAGAATTGTTGCATGATGTATTCAGTTTCTTCTCATCCTCAAAACAAACAGTTTGTTGAAATTAGTATTGGAAACAGAGAGGCTCAGAGAGTTAGCTCAGGACCCAGTTAATAGGCAGCAGGGTTGGCTATTTGAACATTGTCTGAATCAAAAGCTAGTGGTTTGCCAGGCATGGTGGCGCACACTTGTAATCCCAGTAACTTGGGAGGCTGAGACAGGAGGATCCGGGTTTGCAGCCAGCATCAGCCACTTAGTGAGGCCCTCCGCAACTTAGTGAGACCCTGTTTCAAAATAAAGAATAAAAAATAAGGCTAAGGATGTAGTTCAGAGGTAGAATACCCCTGGCTTCAATCCCCAGTACCGGGGGGGAAAAAAAAAAAGCCAATGGTTTGAGGAATTTTAGGGAAAGTAACAGCCACAGGCATCATGCAGGGAGGTCTTACCATTTATGAGTGTCTTCCCACATATTGTCTCACAGTGAAAGAGAAGGTGATGCTGATGCACTCACTACCTGGGGAGTGGCTAGGGGAGGGATGTATGTCTCACAGATAGACATCTGGAGAAAGAAGAAAGTTTGGGTGTTTGATTTAGGCTCCAAGAGGAGCAAATTCCTGGCAGTAGCCTGGGCTTGAGTGACAGGAAGCAAGGAGTTCTTTCTTCTGCAGCATCTGGCCCCTTATTTTCATTTCTAAGTGGCTGGAATAGTCCAGAAGCCCAGGGCCTTCGAGATGTAGGGGTGGGAGTCAGCAGTCCTCATAGCCTAAAGGAGCCCAAATTCTCCGCTCCAGGCCCTGGCAACCCTGTGGTGAGACTGCACTGGACTTCTGCAAATGCATCCTGCAGATCATCTTATTCTTTTCCATAAAGCAGTTGTCCAAACATGGGTCCAAAGATAACTTTCATATAGCTTTTTTCAAAGGCATAAACTCCCAGACTCACTAAAATTCTTTAGTCAGGCCACAGATCTTGACTCTGGTTTGCAAAATGTGACCAGAGCTGCTGGAAGGAGATGCAATATTGATGTGTCCCTTGAACAGGGTGGATGGTTGTGTGTGGGGATTAGGCTGGAGAAGACAAATCAGAAGCAAGATTTCATCAATTCCAGATTACCAGGAGGACCCTGGCCTGGCCTGAGCAAACTGGAGAAGGGCCCAGTGTTGCTGGGAAGCTTTCTACAGTTGCTCCATCTTGAGCAGGGACTGGCGAACTGGGCAGAGCTGGTTTCTGGTCCTTTGGAAAACAGCCTTTTTTGTCCCTCAGTTCAGGGCTTACATGTGGATCTCATAATAGAGAACGGCACACCGGCACCTGTGCAGCTCTTGAGGGCCTACACAGAACTTTCATATTTATTTTGTATGAACTTCCACATTGACCCCTGGAGATGAATAGACCTCGTGCTAGCTATCCTTGTGTTCATTGTCTGAATCAAAAGCCAATGGTTTGAAGAATTTTAGGGAACGTTAACAGCCATAGGCATTCATTCAGGGAGGTCTTAACCATTTTTGAGTGTCTTCCCATGTATTGTCTTACAGTGTAAGAAATGGTAATGCTAGCCGGGCGTGGTGGCACACGCTTGTAATCCCAGCATTCGGGAGGCTGAGACGGGAGGATCCGGGTTCACAGCCAGCCTCAGCTACTCTGCAACTTAGTGAGACCCTGTTTCAAAATAAAGAATAAAAAATAGGGCTGGGGGTATAGCTCGGAGGTAGAATGCCCCTGGGTTCAATCCCCAGTACCGCAAAAAAAAAAAAAAAGAAAGAAATGGTAATGCTGATGCCACGTACTACCTGAGGAGTGGCGAGGGCAGGGATCCTTAATTGCTTAAGCGAAGGCCCAGAAAGGTTAAGCAACTTGCCTCAACCCACACAGCTCAGAAATAGCAGAGCCTGAATTATGACCTTTGTGTTATTAACACGTCCATCACATGCTTAGAATAAATGGTCAGAAAGTACATTTGGCCTTCCATGCCCCCGGAGGAAGGCTACCGCTGGTTTGAGGGTTAGCTGGCTCAGTGTTGGGACCTCTCCCAGATTCCTCTGCATATGCTCTACCAAGCATGGTCTTCCAGGAGGACGTAGGAGATGGGCTTGTGACATGGTTCCCCTTCCCCACAATCCTGCATGGAGCTGAGCTGTCCTGTGAGCTCATCTGCACCCTGCACACACCCTCGCTGGCAACGGCCTGTCTGCTGGGTGGTTTATACTGAGTGTCCCTGAGCCGGTCTGGGAACTCACCCTCTTTCTTCATTAGCCTTTGGGGATGAGGCAATTGAAAGCATCTGGAAATCTGGGTTTTATAGACATTTCACAGAGGCCCCAGCCAGGCTCCATCTGCTTTCCTTGGCAGGTCAGCTCCCCCACCCGCCCGCTTTCCCAGTGGCTGCCCCGCACTCAGCTGGTGGGCCCTTTCAGCCGTGCTTCTCCTTCCTTAAGAAAACAGCAGCCCCTCTGCGGAGATGATGGAAATGGGAGGCCAGGAAGGTGCATCCAACTGTGAGGTCCTGGAAGTGTTTCCAGTGAGGTTTCTTTCTGGGAAGAGGACAGGACAAGGGACCCAGCAGCATGCAAGACCAGGTGGCCAAAACAGGGCTGGTGTCCTGAGCCTTTAGCCCAGGAGGCAGCTCACTTCAGATCTACTTCCTCCATGGTAGGAGCACAAGTGCAGCTCTCTCACATCCCCACCCAGAGCTTCATGTACAAGTCACTTTCTTGTTTTGTATCCACAGCCATGCCCTGTCCCTGCAGGGCCTGGGGCAATCAGAAGCTGTCTGGGCTGCCCTGGGGGTGGCTGAACACAATCCGGCAGTAATGTGACAGAAAGCAAATGTAGGTGATTTGTCCTTGTTCCTTTCCAACTTGGACATTAGCATCCTTTGACATGAGTTATTTATCTTGGTTTCTTTAAATTCTTAAGTGGATTATGATTTTTTCTGTTGGTATTATTTGACAGCAGTCATTTTTCAAGGTTTTACTACGTTTTTCAAATACTTGGAATTTTTGGGAAAAGTTTAGGAGAAGACTGCCATCTTCAGGTTAGATGGTGTAGTGCAGCACTGTGGCCTATCCCAGGGCACAGATTTCTAGAGCTTCTCTTTCCTTTCCATAAAAACAAAAATAAAACCAAAAAAACCTGCCTGCCTTATCAGCGTCCTCTAGAATGGAATGGATTAGCAATTCTTTTTTAAAAAAGAAAGTAAAGAACCCCCATGACCTCTGGTTTGTCTCATTTGTGCTGATGATTAACCTCCCAGGCTGCCCCATCTCGCCTTCCAGAACAGACCGTGCATGCTTCCAGGAGAGAGCCCAGAATGCAGAGATCTGGAGAGGAAAGTGCAGGTGCCAGGTCACAAGCCCTCCTGCCTCCACTATCCTGTGTCCCAGTATTGATGGTAATATTAGAATAGTAGGAATGGCCTTGATGTGTTGAGACTCTTCCTCTCTTATTTTGCTTAAAATTTTAGAATTTCCATTTTGCAGCTGTCAAAGGGATAGCATTGATTTCACATTGTCTCATCCTAAGTAAAGAAACATCACAATTACTTGGGCAAATGCTAACAACAATAATAATAATGACAAGTTATGTGCTAGACATTTTCCATGCATCATCTCATTTAACCTTCCCAACACTGCAGTAGAGTCAATAGTGCCAACAGACTGGGCACTATTTCGGTCCCTGCATCGTAGCTGTGAGAAATGCTGCAGAGGACTGAAGTCACTGTCCCAGATGACTGAGCTAGGAAGTGGCACCAGCACCCAGATTCAGGGCCTCCTGACTCCTGTCTGCAGCCTCCCTAACCAGCAAAGAGCAAAGGAGAGCCAGAGCCAAAGGAAGGGACTTGTAGAATAGCTTTGGGGGAATAGGAATGTCCTTTGTTCAATCTCCAAAGAATATAAATAACCCTTTGCAAGCAAATGTGTTGAGTTTTTAGGGTTATAGTCACTTTTATCACTGCTCACAACTGCTATGGAGAGTTAACTGTGGAGGGCTTATAGCAGCAGAAAAAGAAAATGGGCATTTTCCAAAGTCACAGTAGAAATCTGTGTAGTAAGATTATGTCAGGTGCTGCTGAGCTGTGGGCAGTCTTGCTCCAGGTAGGGTTTTGCTGGTGCAGGATCTGTCTTTTCAGAGGGCTCTACGTGCACACAGGTGCCACAGCTCCTGTTCTGCTGTCCTGAGTCTTTGAACTATAGGACAGCTTTGCAGTCTGATCCAAGTTCTTTTTCAATAAAGAGAACTTGTGACATTGTAGAATAAACATCCTGGAGTCATATTTTTGTTTCCTTGTATATTTTTTTTCTCTTCCTCAAAAACTCCATGATAGAAGGTTTTAGACTGACTGTTTATTTAAGTTAATAATATAACACATGTGCTTTACATGTAAGCCAGATTGAACCACATGGCCCATAAAGAAAAACAGGAGTCTGTGTCTCTTCAACTCCCAGTCCTACTCCTCAGGGACAGTTATATATGGCCCTTTATGATATTTATGTGTGTATATATGTCCGTATGTGTAAATAACATGCTTCTAATGTCTACTATTTCATTCCATCAATTTTAGACATCATCTACTGACTTCTAACTATGGAAGAGTAGGATTTATCTATAGATTTAGCATGCACCACCTACTTCTCCTCTTCCTTCTCACTCCCCAATGTAGACCAAAATGTTTTATTTAATTAACATTTGTTCATAGTACAAACCTGTGTACATCTTAATTATAAAGCTGTGTGTGTGTGTATGTGTGTGTGTGTGTGTGTGTGTGTGTGTGTGTGTGTGTGTTACTAGGGATTAAACGAAGGGGCATTCTACCTCTGAGCTATTCCCCAGCCCTATTTTATTTTTTTGTTTTGAAACAAGGTCTCACTAGGTTGCTGAGAAGTCTTACTAAGTTGCTGAGGCTGGTCTTGAACCTGTGATTTTCCTGCCTCAGCCTCCCAAGTAGTGGTATTACAGGCATGTGCCACCATGCTGGCTGCCTTATTTAACTTAATTTTTTAATGCCTTCAATTTTTATATGCCTACACAAATTCATCCTCAAAGTTTTTAACAGAGCTCTAAAATTCTTCTCCAGATGATCAGGTAAGTCAGGGAGTCTCTCCGGCCTATTCTCCTTGGCAATATCTCTCCAGGAGCCCTAGTTCCTATCCACCATGGACTGGTTGCTGGCCAGGTCTGTGGCCAGCTCAGTTTTTAGGCCCATATCCTTCTATAGCCACCTTAGAAAAGTTGCAAGGAAGGTCAGTTTTCCCGAAACCTTATGTATCTGGGAATGGGTTCTACTCTTACTTGTAATGGATAAGTTGGTTTTTATTATGGTTTTTGCCTTAGACTTGTGAAACTATTCAAATTTTCTAGTTAGATTTTGCATATGTTCTCCTTATTAGTGAATAATGCTGGAGAATAATTTACATACTCTTTTATAAGAGTAAAATACTTCTTTTACAAGAATAGATTCTGATTTAAGTTATGTAAGGTGGAGTTGAATGTCTTCAATGTGTTTATCTTCTTTGTAGGAATCTATGAGCACCTGCATTGATGTGGGTAACACCTGGTTCTGACTTCAGAAGCAGTAAAGCTAGTTATGTGAAGTCACTGTGTGGAGTCTGTGAAGACAGGCCTTTTGTAGTGTTAGCTCATGGATTTCCTGTGTCTCGTGCAGGGGACTGGCTTGTAATAAATGATAGGTGTGCTGGATGTTCTACTAAAATCCATCAAAGAAATATGCAGAACGATTATCATTTCTGTTGTTGTCTTTGGTATGTAGATGGTCAATTGCGCCTCTATTGGGCACCCAGGAGACATTTTAAAATTGAATGAGTCATAGTTAACCCCTGTTTGGAGTATTGAGGGAATCTGGTCTAGGGCTTTGGCATTTATATTTCTGCACATATATTGCCCCAAATAATTTTCCTTATAAGTATTTGTTTTCTGCCCTATATAATTGCCCCTTACTTTGTTTTGTGTGCCACCTGTAGTTTTTGGAGAAAGTACCATTGCTGGAGGGAAAACAGGATTTACTTGGGAAGGAGGGAGGCAAGTAAAAAAATCTAGCCTAGCCTTCTTTCCTTTTAAGGAGAACTGGCAAGATGGGAAGTAGTTACAGCCTCATGAAATTGTTTTTTAGAATCTTAGTTCCATCAAAACTTGAACCTCAAACAGATCAGGTATTCTACTTCTTTCCAGCCTTCTAGATTTGGGGCAAAGGGATTCCTGACCTACCCAGGTTGAATTAAGGGGAGAGTGAGGTCTGTTTGTTTCAGTGCTGTGGTCTCCAGGACACCTTTAGTCCTTTGTATTCTTAGAAACAAAGTCACTTCTTGGCAGGAACAGAGCCACTCAGATGCCAATGGTCCGGGTTTGGTTTCAAGTCATAGCCTTGGAGAGGCAGTGCCTGATCTCCTTTGGCAAAAAGAGCCTGCCCCATCATTGTTCCTTTCAACCACTTGGGCACAGAGGTAATGTCCTCAAAATAGAAAAGCTGGAGGACTCAGATGCATTTGTGAATCATTATGTTTGTCCTGAATCCTAATTTAATTTCATAGAATTTTGGAAACAGTATTTAGCCAGCCAGCCTTCCTTCTTTCCTCCCTTCCTTCCTTCCTTTCCAAATCAAGTTTCAGAAAAAGTAGATTGGCCATAGTTAGAATGGCTCAGACATTTCCTTCTGGGAGATGGTGAAGTTGGTGTTTGCAGCAAGCACAAGAGCTGTGGCATTGACAGGGCCAAGCTTTATTCTTAACTCCAGGACTATTTCTGGCTGTGTGACCTCAGGCAGCTCAGTCCATCTCCAAACTCCTATTTCCTCATCTGTAAAATGATTTTAATAAAATCCACCCATGGAGTCATCATGTGGCAAGGATTACCTGAGATCTCCCCCACACAGAAAGCACAGCGGACACAGGTGCTTCTTCCTGCAGCACAGGTGAGAGGCCCCTGCACACCTGTGCTGGCTACGAGGGGGCCAGACTCAAGGATTTGGACAGTCTCTACAACTTACTCCCAGCTCTCTGCTTATTTGTGTTTATTTTTTGTTCACTAGGCAGGAGGGATAGCTAAAGCAGGAAAGTTCTTTGGCTTCTACCCCAGGATCTAGTTAATCTCACGTGATAATAACCGTGATGATAGTAATATAGCAGCCACAGTTTACCTAACACTCCATGGCTGCCAGGCCCTATGCCAGTCACCTTCTGCATGTTATTTCCTTTAACTTTCAGAACTGTCCTGTCTTACAGGCATTGTGTCCTCTTTGTATCTGTGAGACAACTGAGGTTTCAGGTTCAGGTCTGGCTGCAGAGCTTCTGGACTATGTTCTCAGCACCTGGCTTTTCAGCTACACCATCATGGCCCTTTCTGAAGTATGGTAAAATTAACCCCCATTCACCTTCCTGGTCTCTTGACAAGGAGAAGCCATGGTCCCTGAGTTCCACAGTTCAGTCCAGGGATGAGTCAGTGTCAGGAGCCAGAAGACTTCAAGTTTGTGGCTTCTAAACTTTACCTCCCTCTGGCTTAGCACAAAGACATCTATGAGCCAGAATGGCTGGGAGCGTAGCACTCAGGTGGGAACTCAGATTCAACTCACAGTGCCTCTGAGGCCCTCCTGCTCTCTCTTCTTTCCCATGACCTCTGCCTCCAATGGCAAATGAGCTAGCGAAATGGTGCCTCCCAGAACTGGGTAGGACTGGAAACTGGCTGCAAGCAGAGGTTGTTAATAAAGGTTGAACGATGGACAGCCAGCCAGCCTGGCATCTGGATAAGGAAAGGACAACACCTTTCGCCTTCAGCTCTCAGACCATGCACTCCACATCCATCTTTTCCTCTCTGATTGCCTCTACACCAGTGTCTGTGCCCCGACTTTGCCTGTGTTGGTTATTTTGCTGCTTTTTTTCCACTAATGAGACTAGAAGCTCCTTAGTAGCTGTGATTGTACCTCAGACCTTTCCGGGGGCATTTGTTCACTTATAATTGAAAAGATGATATGGCAGCATTTGAGAAAATTGTAGAAGACCAAGGATGTACCCCACAACCTCACTTCCCACACACCATGCTTTGACTTTCCACTTTGTAGATTTCTTCAGCACAGGCAGGCGCTCTTCTCCCTGGTGAACTATAGCTCTTCAGTCTTCCCTGAAAGCCACCAGGCATCTCATCCCTTTAGCTGGTCCCTGTGAAAAATGCATGGTTTCTGCTCACATTTCACCTGGAACTATTCAGGGTCTAGAAGCTTTGATGTAGATATCACGCCAAGGTTGATTAGGAGAGGGCTTGACCCTTCCCCAGAAGATACCAGCCCAGTCACACTACCCAAATGTGGGATCCTATGTCAGATGAGATGGTTCCATGTATTGACCAGTCCTTATGCAAAAGTTTGGTTTTTTTGGTGGGGGGGGCGGTATACTACAGGAACTGGTGATAGAGAGGCTCAGTGCTCTTACTTCTTGCTGGAGGAAGAAGTGTGTGCCATGGCTCAGACACTGTGTCTACACTGCTGCTTAGGAGCTAGGGCAGGAAATGCATCCCGGGCAATGACATTAGCTAAGGATACACACCCTTCCCACTGGGCTTGCGTTGAATAGCAAGCTTCAAAAAGTATCACTGTCATTTCCACCTAAGTCAGGTGAAACTGGGTAATATAATTGTTTCTTGGTTTGATAGTTTGGTACTGAAATGCTGTTGTTTATTACTATGTCTAAACAAAGCTTTCTTAGGCATTTCAGAAAGTATATGCCCCTGTTGATGAAAGATAATGAGTGTCTTAACCCTAAGCTTTAATGGCTTTTCTTACCATATTCATCTTTTTAAAGGCACAGATCCTAAGCTGTTCAAGACCTAAGGCTGGAATTTCAAGACACGATGGATGAGCTGCTGCTTGATCACAGGGTTTGTAATGGGAATATCTCTGTTGGTTTCTTACAGTACAACAAACACCTCTTCGTGCACATTGGGCATGCCAACCATTCTTACAGTGACCCATTGCTCGAATCAGTGGATATTCGTCAGATCTATGACAAATTTCCTGAAAAGAAAGGTGGCTTAAAGGAACTATTTGGAAAGGGCCCTCAAAATGCCTTCTTCCTCGTAAAATTCTGGGTGAGTAATGGCATCGCTGTGATTTTATGGTTTGTGTCTACAAATGGTCACATCTCTGTGTGTGCACAAGGCAGCCCAGCCAGGCAGATTCACAATGACCCTTTCAGATCTGCCAGGGATCACCAGCTCATGTCTGTGGGGCTCTCCTCATGCAGCCATGTGCCTCTGCTTGGTTTACCTTGTGGCATGTGTAATCTCTACTGAAAGGCGAGAGAGATGAGCAGCCTCTTTAGGCCTCTGGGCTTACTCACACAGTGACTCACAGATGGCTGGGGTCACAGCAGAAAACATGGGACCCTGTTGCCTGTTTCTTCTCACCCCATTAAGCAAAGTGACCTATAAATTTCATTGGACCTGGAGCTGGGCTGAAGATAAAGTTATGTATCTGAAGACTTTTTAAGTCTCAGACAGGGTAAAAATGGCTTTGCCCAGTAAATACTACATTCGTGCTTTAAAAGGACATGGACAAATTTCCCTTGCTGCTGGCTTTGCTGATGTTCCACATCCTTCTTGAGAAGTTTTGCTGTTCCTTCCCTGCTAGTCATGCTTGGGCCAGGGGGCTGTTGCTGGATCAGAGCAGACATGGGTATACTGGGTGTGTACTGGAGGCCAGGGGGAGCAGGAGACCAGATACTCTGCTAGCATGAGAGTTTCTAATTCCTTGGTCTTCACAAGAATGAAAAGAAAATAGATTCAAATGTCTGTGTCTGTTAGCATGTCACTGAAGGCCCTAGGTGACCTGGTTCTAAGGAGTTGGCTTCTCGGTTCTGCCTAACCCCTTTACCTACCTGTCTGCCCTGCACCCCACCTTGTGTCTGGATGTCCTTTTCCTCCTCAGCCAGCAAGCTAGCTCCTTCACTATTACAGCACTGCCCCCATTTAAGCAGACCATTGATTTTTCCTTTAGTACCATTGTATTTTGTAGTTAATCAGTTCCCATGCTGGGTCATAATTATTTGGATGTGCATCCCATCCCGTCTGGCCTCTGGCTGCCCCCAGGGACCTTATTTATAGAGTGGCTTCCATTTATCCAATGCCTGCTGTGTGCTAGGAGCCATGCTAAGTGCTTTATGTGCGTTTCATCTAGTCCTTGAAGTCTAAGTGGAATTTGCCTTGTATCCAACTAAGAAAGCAGGTTCAGCTATGACAGGGGACAGACCACTTGTAGGCTGGAGACCTGACTTGAAATCAGATCTGTTCAATTGCTCTGTTTCCTTGCTGCTTAGCTTCCTATGGTCCCTGGCCACAGGGTTTTTTAGAGACTCTGCATATCTCTAACGTCAAGCGAGTGCCCTACTTTAAAAAAAGCCCAGCAAATGTGGGAACAAATAGGTGAATTAAAGAAAAATTCATGTTTTAAACTCCTGGGGGAGGGTTGCATATTAAATTTGTTTGTTTAGTTTGTCTATCCTCCATGATAACTAGATTTTACTTTTTATGCATCCATATTGAAACTTGGACAGAATTTGTCTTTTCCTTATAACTGATATTAATGAAATCAGTAATACACAGCCTGAAAAAAGCAATAACTTTCCTTTTCTAAATCGGTGGCTGCCTTCTAGTGATTGGAATGGTGATTGGGGATCAGTTGTTACATGGTAACTGAGCAGTTTTTTGTTTTTTTTTTTTTTTTTTTTGCGGTACTGGGGATTGAACTCAGGGGCATTCTACCTCCAAGCTATACCCCCAGCCCTATTTTTTATTCTTTATTTTGAAACAGGGTCTCACTAAGTTGCGGAGTGCCTCACTAGGTAGCTGAGGCTGGCTGCAAACCTGGATCCTCCGGTCTCAGCCTCCCAAATGCTGGGATTACAAGCGTGCGCCACCACACCCGGCTCTGAGCGGTTTTCAAATGTGGCCAGCAAACCTCTCTGGGGCTCTTCAGTACCCTTTTAATGGATTGACAAGGTCAAAACTATTTGTACCATAATACCAAGACACAATTTGCCTTTTGCACTCTGCTGATATTCACGCCGATAGTACCAAAACAGTGCAGCAAAATTGCTGTCACCTTAGAAGGAATCAAGGCACTGGCTCTACTGCCAAAACGTGCATGCAGTGTAAAAAAAGAGAACAAGTCAAGCTGAGAGTGTCTTTTATGAATTTTAATACATTTTGCACATCATTTTAACATGCTAAAGATGAATACAACTGGCCTGTCACATCACAGAGAACTGATATATATTTTTTTTTTTTTGCCAAAGACAAAATTCAAGCTCACAAGGGAAAATTAGAATTTGGGGAAATTTATACTCACTTGGGTGAACTTGACAGCTTTGCATTAGTTATAGACTTCTCTGAGATCCATGGTGGTATTAAGAAGCATGTAGATAGACGAATGTGCTAGATTGACCAATGGATTTATTTTTTCCAGTACTGGGGATTGAACTCAGGGGCATTCTACCTCTGAGCTACACCCCCAGTCCTATTTTTTTTTTTATTCTTTATTTTGAAACAGGGTCTCACCAAGTTGCGAGGGCCTCGCTAAGTAGCTGAGGCTGGCCTCAAACCCGGATCCTCCAGTCTCAGCCTCCCAAGTACTGGGATTACAAGTGTGCGCCACCATGCCCGGCACCAGTGGATTTTAATGTAGAAGAGAATGGCAAATTTGTTGCTGTGGTTTTAGTTCCACACCATGGCTAACCTTTAAGAGTTTTAATGTACCAGTATTAAAGAAAAATGTCCCCAGTTCCCTGAAGAGCCTATTGTGAAATATAACACAGAATTACCCTTATTATTTATATGTGTGGGGGGAGGGGTGGGTACCAGGTATTGAACCCAAGGGCATTCTACCTTTGAGCTGTACCCCCAGCCCTATTTTTATTTATTTATTTTATTTTGAAATGGTCTCAATAAGCAGGTGAGGCTGGCCACAAACCTGTGATACTCCTGTTTCAGCCTCCCAAGTACTGCAATTACAGGCATGTGCCACCATGCCTGGCTCCTTCTCACTATTTTTTAAAAATATAGATGTGTTTAATATTTTTCAAAAAAGATGTATGTCAGCAGAGAAGCAGCTAATTATTATTTGAGGTTTTTATTTTTTTAAGTATGGCAATAAATATTTTGATATTTTCTCTTTCAATGTCCAATATAGAGAATGTAGATAGATATAACCTATAATAAACAAAAGCTCTCAGAAATTTTTTAATTCTATGAAGGGGTTCTGAGATCAAAAAGTATGAGAGCCACAATATAAAGAGAGGTTGTTTATCCAAGTTAATTAAAAACTAATCAGAAATTATAAGCTATAATGAAATGAAACCATGTTCAGTGCTTGTACATTAAATGGTAGTGTGTTTTTAATGACAAGACTTCGTATAATTAGCATTTTGTTTGCATTTGAATTGGTATAGAGAAGGTGCTTAGAAAGCTTTATTTATTTATTTATTTATTTGCTTCCCAAATTGTTGGCTTTACTCAGTGGATAACTTTAATAAATACTTTTTAGTAATGCAGCCCTTCAGTCATGAATCTCCAGATAATGAAATCTAGATTGCAGATGTGTATGTAGTATGGGGGCCAGTGTGAGATGTGCAAATCTTAGAAATGGTTACTCTTGAGATCAGATACTTATTAATTAAATTAAGGTTTACAGAATTAAAATTGAACACTTCTATGAATATGACCAAAAAGATCACTACTTCAGTATAATTGTTGGTTGTACTTAACCTTTATAAGGAAATTCATTTGTAACTATGTTAAAGGAGAGAAGGCAATTTAAATTAGGTTTGCAATTTGAAATCCCATTGGTTTCCTCTAATGACTCAGTGAGAATGAATGACATTTAGAATATCAATCCTTGGACCATCTGTAAGTTTGAGCGGGTGCTTCTTAATAGGTCTAACACTCCCTTTGAAATATCTGTTGTATTAGCAATTTGCTTAGCAGATTTCCCTGTTTTTGTGTGGATTCAGTAAATCACAACAGAGACCCTAATATCCAGGCCTTTCTCCTCCTTTTTGCCTCTTTCTCAGAGTACCTGCAGTCTGTAGGTTGTCAAAATCAGGCTGACTTAATGTGTTCATTTGATTGTTCCTGACTTCAGTCTTCAGAATGCCTGCCACCTCTAACCTGGGCTCAGTAGGGATAGACCAGGGGAGTTGTTTGCTATGGGAGACACACTGAGTGTTACTTGAAGGACCCACAGTTTAAGTCCAAGATGCGGGCCCCTCAGCTCTTTGCCAGTAGATGCTTTGAGGTGCATAGGATTCAGTGAACCGAATAGAAATCATTCAGTGGTTTTAGGATGGGAGGTTTTAAATGGCATTCCGTGACACTGACCTCAAAACATAAGTGAATGGTAGAACCAAGGATGCCAGCTATCAGGGACACCCTGTACCAGGTAAGCCTAATAGTCTGTCTACCTCAATGTTGTGGGACACCCAAGATCCCTTCCAAATGGCTGTGTATCTGGTAAGATTTTTTTTTAAGTACCTTATTAAGGTATAATTTATATACTGTAAAATTCACTTGTGCTAAGTATACAACTTAATGATTTCTTTTTAAAAATTTACAGAGTTGTATAACTATACTACAATCAAATTTTAGGTTTTTTCTCTATTACTCCCAAAAGATCCTCTGTGCCCATTGGTAGGCAATTACTGTTTCCTGTCCAGTCTCAGGGAACCACTAATTTACTTTAAATCTGTACAGATTTGCCTTTTTAGGACATTTCATGTAAATGGAATTATTCAATGCATGGTCTTTTGCATCTGGCTTCTTTCATTTATACAAATTTTCTTGAGATCCATCACTTTGGTAGCATGAGTCAGTAGTTAGCTCTTTTTTATTGCTGAATAGTGTCACATTATATGGATATGCCCTATTTGCCTTATCCAATTCCTAGATAATAGGCATGTGGATCATTTCCACTTTAGGCTATTGTGAATAATGCTGCTATGAAGTCTCCAAGTATAAATTTTTATATACATGGACATATAATTTCACTTTTTGAGGGGGTGGCTGGCTAGCAGTAAAATTGCTAGGTTCTGTGACAATTCTGTGTTTAACATTCAAGAAACTG
Source organism: Graphiurus murinus (assembly GCA_004027655.1). Classification (NCBI taxonomy): domain Eukaryota; kingdom Metazoa; phylum Chordata; class Mammalia; order Rodentia; family Gliridae; genus Graphiurus; species Graphiurus murinus. Next base: position 13,545 of record PVLC010003499.1, on the reverse strand, counting down.
CTAAATTGTTTTTAAGGTGGCCATACCATTTTACATCCCACTGGTGAGATCTCGGGTTCATCTCCTCCCTCAGCCATGATGTTTGCAGGTGCTGAGGTGGGAAGAGAGTAAAGGAGACAGATAAGGGGTGGTGAGTTAAGGACAGAGATAAGGTACCTCAATGAATCTCAGGTGCATTGAGGTCTCACAGTTGGGACCTCCCTTGTGTGGAAAGGATTGGGAAGGAGGTGAACAAACTTGGAAAGATAGGGAATCCAGGGAGTAGACACTGTTTTTAACTATTTTTCAGCCAAGAGAGTAACGGGATTCTTATTAGTGAGTATTAGACTTTCTCTGCATTTTGCCTTTTCTAGTTTAATTCTTTATCTTTTCCTTTTCATGATAACCTTCTACAGGTTGAGTATTCCTTATCCAAAATGCTTGGGACCAAAAGTGTTTCTGATTTTGGACTTTTTTGGATATAGGATTTTTGTTTTGTTTTGTTTATGTGTGGGACTAGGGATTGAACTCAGGGGCATTCTTCCTCCAAGCTATACCCCCAGCCCTATTTTTTATTTTTATTTTGAAGCAGGATCTCACTAGATTGATGAGAGTCTCACTACTTGCTGAAGCTGTTCTCAAACCTGTCATCCTCCTATCTCAGCCTCCCAAATACCGGGATTACATGCGCCATCACACCTGGCCAGTTATAAACTTTTTGAGTATGTTGATGCTTAAAAAGTTTCAGATTTTGGAAATTTTCAGACTTTAGATTAAGGATGTTCATCTTGTATTTGTTCTCTCTCTCTCTCTCTCTCTCTCTCTCTCTCTCTCTCTCGTCTTTTTCTGTGCCATATTTAATTTCAAAGAGAGAAACGATGATTTTGCAGGAATAAGAGGGAACAGGCTTTTCCCTTTTTCAGCAGTGTGTCAACCTGATTTTTAGTACCTTCTTTATGGTAGGCATCGTGCCAGGCATAAGCACATACCAGATATTATCCATCTTTGTGAAAATACATATGATCGTTCCCACTTTACACATGAAGAAACTAAGTCATAGAGAGGCATAGTGACTTCCGTAACATCACATCGCTAATAAATGTCAGATCTGTTGGATTCCTGAATCCAGCTCTTTGCATAAACCTGTGAGTAACCTCTTCAAAGGTCCCTGCTGTGTCACTAGAAACTGTGCTCACATGACTTCACCTGGTGATGAGTGAAATGTAGCATCAGCCATAGTTTCTCTCTGAAGTCGTCAGTAGAGGGATGTTCTGCTATATGTTTACATCAGTTTGATGTAACACACACACACACAGTGTTTTCTGTGTGTATGTACATATATATTATAATGTTTTAATATCTTTTTAAAAAATTATGGCTGGGGAGACACTGTCCCTTCTGGGTCTAGCTGGTTCTTAGAGATAGCAAAGTCTCATCCCGGAGTGTGGCTTCGAGACACAGACGATCCAGTCCAGAGCCAAATCTCCTCTGTATAGCTCAGGCATCCAGGAGGCAATGTCCCTGTACCTTAACCATCCCAGGACCACTACCAGGCAACTAGGGAACACCCTGTGGCCGACAGCCAGTCAGAATCACTCAGACTGGTCAGTCCTAAACTGTTTGCCCTGCTCTGCCCTGCTGGATCTTTCCCAAGGAAGCCCCAGGAATGGCTCAGTCCCCTCTTCCCCCATCACCTGTCCCCAGCCCTCACCGTTCCTTCCCATGGGGCCCATGAGTGCCTCACCTCCTATCTCTGGGACCTGCAAGTGTAGTAAAGAGTCCTCCTGCACCTCTTCTGTGTCTCCTCTTGTGACTGCACCTGACTGGCCATCCATAAAAGAAGAAACATAAGATAGAGAAATCGTCATGACAGATGACAGATTGTGAATATCCTTTGTCCAAAGCACTTGTGACCAGAAGGGTTTCAGATTTCAGAGTTTTTCAAATTTTGAAATAATTCAAAAATTCGAAATCTAGAATGTTCCATTATTTGAAGCTTTTTTTTTTTTTTTATTGAAACAGAGTCTTGCTAAATTGCTAAGGCTGGCCTCCAACTTGCAATCCTCCTGTCTCTGCCTCCCAAGTACTGGAATTACAGGTGTATGCCAACACCTCAGGCCTAATCTGAAACATTTTGAGCATTATGTTATCACTGAAAAAGTTCCTGATTTCAGTTTGCAGATTAGGGATGCTCAACCTATACAAGGAGATTTCAGTTGGGTCTTGAATCTTGTTAGAGAGGTCAAGACAACATGATAATATTCTAGACAGTTTTGGGACTAGATAATTTTTAACTCAATCCTCAATGCACCTTGAATATAATCTGATACATGTGTATGTAGTCTCAGTGAAAAAATACATAAAACTAGATATCCTGCTTTCCTTATCAAACATCCTCCCATGTAACCATATGTCATTATATCCCTAATTATCATTTGAATGACTGCATAATATATGATTTACTAAGTACATCATAATTTATTTATTCGGTAATATGGCTTTGCCTGGGCATGGTGGCACATGCCTGTAGTCCCAGTACTTGGGAGGCTGAGATAGGAGGATCACAGGTTCAAAGTCAGCATCAGCAACTTAACAAGGCCCTTAGCAATTTTTTGAGTCTCTATTTCAAAATAAAAAATGAAAAGGCTGGGCATGGCATGCTTGTAATCCCATTACTTAGGAGGCTAAGACAGGAGGATCGCAGGTTCATGGTCAGCCTCAAAAACTTAGTGAGGCCTTCCATAACTTATAAGACCCTATTTCAAAATAAAAGAATAAAATAGGACTGGGCGTGTGGCTCAGAGGTAGAATGCCCCTGGGTTCAATCCTCACTACCACAAAAAATAAAAATAAAAAATAGGTCTGGGAATGTAGCTCAGATGTAGAATGTCCCTGGGTTTAATCCCTAGTACTACTACTACTACTACTACTAATAATAATAATAATAATATCAATATGGTTTTATATGTGTGTACATGTATATTTTATGTATGTAAATAGCCAGGTTGCTTTCTAAAATATCCATTCCTCATGCCAGGAATGGATAGATCAAGCATCTTGACCAACCTTCTCTGGCATAATTTAAAGCAAACAAAACAAAAAAGAATTTTCTGTTGTCACTTCTTTTTTTTTTAATTTTTCTACATCTGCAGTTATTTTTTCTTTCTATGCAATATTTCTTTGTTCCTCTATAGAAAAAAACCATTATTGTTAAGGTTATAACACGCTGCATTCCCTCGGTTCTTAGATATACGTTCGTTTCCACTTCAGCAGTTCTAGAACTGGAATGCTTCCATCCCTTACCATTGTGAGTACCTTGCCCACACTGAGCCAGAGGTGCAGGTTCTACATACTTAATATTCCTGACCCCCACCAGTATAGAAGGCATGTCACCACCCCTGTTACCTCACTTGAGCTATTTATACTGATAGTACCACAACCGGCCGAATTTTAGCTTATATTTGAATCCCTAATTAAATTGCCTTAGAAAAATTACATGTTGATATTTCATTGAAGTTTTTATTTTGATTGAAGAGGAATGTGGAACCCAATTTGTTACAGGTGAGGCCAACATTTATTCCTCGCAGATAACCATACTCCTTTTTTCCTCAGAAAACACTGATCGGGTGCTGTTGAGGCACTGGGAAGGGAGCCTGTCTGCAGGAGGAGGAGCTGGGCCTCTGTGCAGCCCTGTGGTTCCTGCCCAGGGGTTGCCAGTGTTGCAGCAGGCAGTGCAGTTAAGATAAAGACAGTGCAATTTTAAGTTAAGATAAAGACAGTGTTAATTGTAGAATTCCCAGAGCTAGACGGGGTGAGTGTTATGCAGGCGTGCATCCTGAAGGGCAAAATCCCTAGGACAGCTTGCAACTGTCTGTCAGAAGGAGTTAATTTTAGCAGTTTGAAACTTATGAAGGAAATAGAATTGTGAATTTGACCAAATAAGGAATGCAAATGAAACTAGAATCATTGAGAGGGGTGCAGAATTCTACTTTCTGTTCTAATAGTGCTCAAGAGTGCCAAGATCAGGAACACTGGGCTAAAGAAAGCTGTGTGCTTTAACCTACTATTCATAAGCTGTGGCCCCAAACTCTTCATAATAGTGTTTAGTACACTATTATGAAGAGTTTGGGGCTTAGTCTTAAACTTCAATTGGAATAATAAAGAAAGTAATAGGAAAATTACTTTGTATGAAGTTGTATAGATATGTATCCTGTTGTTAGGTTATAACAAACTTTAAATATATATTTAATTATAATTTTTTCTTCCAAATGATTATTAGTTATATCTTAGATCCTAAGATATATGATGTTATCCTATACTTATTAATAATGTTTTTTTTTAAAAATTATTGGAGTTATGATCATCTACTATAAACAATTAACAATATGTTCATGGTCACTTAATTTACTTTCTTAACCTTTTTTTTTTTTTTCTTAAGGAACAAGAAGCAAGGTTAGCTTTCCTAACCACAACAGATGTGAGAAAACTCTGTAAAACAGAGAAAGGGGAAGCAAGATATCTGGCAAGAGGGGAGACTTTAGAAGATGCTTTTATCTTTGTAGAAATGAAATCATATTTGTTCAACAAAATGTCAGACACGTAAATAAAACAACTGGGCTTTATTCAAGGAGAAGAAACCGGGTGCACATGTAAACTGGCAGAATGGGGCGCTGCATTGGAGTTTCAGCCTGTTTCTAATTGGATTCTGCATGATTTAGGTTGAAATTGTAGGCTTGAGTCTATCATTTGGAAACAAATGTCCCTGTTACTATTTGTGGAAGAGCCAGTCGGCAGTATAGAATCATTTGTTCCCCACATGTTTTGAACTGCTATCAATAAGAGAAGGCCTTTCCCAAGTTTTCCATTTCTCCCTGGGTCTATTTCACCTCTATATGTGTTAAATTCTGAGGTTAACTGAACAATAATTAGGATTGGAATGATTTAAGTGAAAGTAATTAGCAAAAAAAAAAAACAACCATATTTAGGAGTGCTTGTGGAGCTAATGCATAGTAAATTTTGTCTGAGTAGATATGGCTATCTGGTTACCTTCACCCAGGGTCTATTTTTTTTTTGGAAAATCATCTCTTGATAGGCAGGTCCAACTATTTCATGCACAGCAATAGGGCAGTCGATACATTTGCATTTCCGCTCATTTTATTTTTTACTTAATAAGAAAAATATCTGGCCCTTGTTAGCACTTTGTGCATGGGCAGCTGCCTAGTATTGCTTTCTTCCTGTTGTCCAATGCTTTGTCCTCAGTTTTTCTGTATGCCTCCCCAGGGGAGCAAGGACTCCATCTACAACCTCTCTCTGTCCAGCAGTGTCATGTATAGAATAGATTTTCCAAGTTCCTTTTTTGAATTGACTGGTAGAAAAGTTATTTCATTCAGTCAACAGTCCTAGAGAAATTGCTGTACCTCAGGCACGGTGCCACTTAGCCAACTCATCCTAACACCTGATAGTTTGTTGAGGAATCATCCCCTAGGAATTCACAGGAGACCTCTAGAGACTCACACGGAAGCTTTTCTGGCTGTGTCATCCCTGGGAAATCAACCCGAGAGGTTCTGGCTTGCAGACCACAGGGTCAGGAGAGGGATGGCAAACACACAGCAGGTGAATCCAGGACTGTGGGGTAGGGCCTCTGATGGGAATGTGGATAGAAGTTATTGTGGAGCAGAGGTGGGGCTCTTTTTCCTGAGAACATTCAGGTAGGCCTCACCTACATGCCACATGTTAATCCCCCAGTAGAACCAACAGAACCCTAGTGTTGCTCAAGTAGCCACATGCCCAAACCCATGGGATAAGCAATGATTTTTTTAAACCTATTTTATAATCTCAGTGTTCTGGGCCAGTGATTTGCTACAAGTGGGCATGTACCCTACTTCTGACCAAAGACAAAGTATTTTCTTCTATGATACAAAGGTAAATGCAGAGACAAAGAGCTCTCACCCCTATCCTTTAGGATACATGGCACATGGATTGAATCATGAGAGAGTTTGGTCAGCTGAAGGGCAGTGGAAAGAAGTTTTCAGGGGAAGCTGATAGTTGTGCCAATTCTAGGATTTCTCCTGGGAGATCATGAGGGCTCCCATGGCTGCTGGGAGAATGATGCACCCACTTTAAAAGACCATTCTTGAATCCCCTGCATACAAGCTGGTAGAAATGAAACCACAGATTTCAAAGGCTGGGGCAATCTGGGAAATGGACATGGAAACTCAGTCTGTTTTCCCCAAGTCCTCTGACCTCTGCCACATCACAGGCACTTTTCTTGCTTTCAAGCCTTGAACTCTGCGCCCTCAGGGGATTCAGACAGAATCTCTCCAATTGGGAGTTGCTTTGACCTCAGAGGAATCCATCTGACAGCTGTTCTTAAAATGCTTTCTCCCCTGGGTCCTTTGCTCAGGGGTTGCTAACAGTGCCCAGTTTAGGGGCCCAGCTTTCCCACTTGTGGCTCTTTAAACTCTGCTCCCTGCCGTGAATCCATACCCAGCTGTTGTCTCCAGCTGCTGCTAGCCAGAGGCCCAGGAGGAAGCAGACACAGGTGTACCTTCACTTGTGCTAGTTCTACTCTGGACCCACTGCACTCCTCTTCAAGAGAGACCTCGGAGAGAAGTGATATGGCTCAGTCAGCATGGCTGCTTATTTCCAGATCCAGTTTTGGGGGGAAAAATGATTATCTGGCTATTTCAGGGATTTGGGTTGTTTAAATTGAACCTTGACCTGGTAATCATATGGAAAATCCCTCTCTCTATGCTGGTGGAGATCCAAGGTACATCCTATCCCATACTTTCCCCATTCTAATTTACATTTCAAAAGTAATATTTTTATTATAAATAGTTGAAGCTGTTAAAAGAATACAGAATAAAAAGTGAGACTTCTCACACATATGCTTGTCAGCTGAATCCCACCATAAGGCAGGTATTCTGCCAGAGTTTTTAGAGGGTGATGGTGGTACTGGATAGTGAACCCAGGGACATCCTACATTCAAGCTATACCCCCAGCCCTATTTTATTTTTTATTTTGAAACAGGGTCTCGCTAGGTTGCTGAGGCTGGCCTGGAACCTGTGATCCTTCTGCCTCAGCCTCCGATGTACTGGGATTACAGGAATGCACCGCCATGTCTGGCTGCTTCCAGATTTGCTAATGTGCATCTGTGGGCATTATACAAGGATTATGCTCCATGTATTACTCTTTAACTTCATTTTTTTTCCCCTCCATTTAAACATCTTGGGGGTAAGATGTTTTCTTACAGCAATTAAAATTTGAGGGCAAGTCCTAATTTTTATTGTTCTTTTTTGTACAGATGACATGTTAGTAGAGTCACCAGATTTAGCAATTAAATTACAGGCTGCCCATTTAAATTTGAGTTTCAGGTTAAGGATGATGATACTTTTGTATTCGTATGTTTCATGTAGTCGCTGAGACATATATATATGCTAAAATATTGTTTTGAGGGCTGGGGATATGGTAGAACTCTTGCCTAGCAGCCCTCTGGGTTCCATCCCCAACACCTTTAAAAAAAAAAAAACAACAACAGTAAAATGTTTGTTGTTTATCTGAAATGCAAATTTAACTGGGTGGCCTATATCTTATCTACATATAATTGTTACTTAACTATAAGTAATTGGTTGCTTTTGGGTGGGTGGTGTTCTAAGAAAGACATTTCATGCACAAAGACTCCAAAGCAGAAAAAGGGCCCATTTCCTTGGAAAGGGTCCCTCGACCAGTGTTCACACACCTGATGGGTCAGCTGCTCAGCTGGGTGCCCAGGGCTCATTAGCTGCCTCTGCTGGAAAGCCCCAGCAAGCAGCAGCTTTGTGGCTTTGTAGTTCAGGCTGAGACCTTGACTCTTTCATCCCAGCCACTGTGTGTGTAGTTGCCAGTGGCAGTTACCTGAAGTTGTGTGGGTGATATTAATTGAATTTTTTTAAATGAATGCTGGTATTTGTAGGAATTTGCAATGCAAACAGGCAGCCTTTCAAGCAGTGCATATTGTAATTAGAGCAAGCTTTTAAGATTCTTTGAAGTACTAAATGTTTATGAAATTCAAATAGGGGTGCCAATCTGCACAATAAAGGGGCCCTTGGTGGTGTTTTTAAAAATCATCTATTTTGTAGATGTAAATATATGCCATAATTACTGGGAAGTAACTTGAAGAGCTGGGCCGGCTGAGTTATTCCTATTATTCTTATTTAAAACAGCTGTGGCCAGAGAGAGGCATCTGCTGCCCCGTTGCGCTGGGCAGGAGCACAATGGCTTGAAGTGAACAAAGTGAATGTGCTCAGAGACCCGCTTCCCCGAGGGCAGCTCCTTCACTCTCCCCAAATGCAGGCTGTGTAGCTGGGGAGTGCCCTGTGATCACCCCAGCTTCCCAGACCCCAGGCGTCTGAATGCACTGGGGCTGGCTCCCGGGGTCCCAGCCAGGGTGCAGATGCATGCAAATGAGATGGGCTTAGGGGCCTGCAGCTTTCTCCAGACCCCCCAGCTCGGCCCTGTCTCTTAGGGCCCTTCTGCCTTGCGGCTCACTGCCCAGTGCAGAGCAATTGTCCTTTGGCGCCTGTGGGAGCAGCTGCAAGGCCCGCGTGGCGTGCCCTGCCTGGCCCAACCTCACCATGTGGCAGGCCTGGACAGCCGCCTGCAGCAGGGCCAGCTCCCAGTGCCGCCTGCCAAGGAGCCAGATGCTGCCATTGGAAAAAATTGCTTCACAATTTGAAATCTTGGTCCTTTGATCATGGCTCAGAGAGGATGCAGAGGAGAGGTTCAAAGTGGTGGTTTGAAAACGCCCGCGTCTCCTTGCATCCATCAGTGCCTATTATACTGTCTCTTGTCAGGGACAATCCCCTTGATGTTCTCATTTTTGCAACCAAGTTATTCCTGCCCAGTCCTTCCAAGCCCTCGGGGTGGAAGAGATGGATAGGAAAGGAGTGTCCATAGCCTGCTCCTGACCCCAGCCAACTTCCGACCCGGTGCTAGTGCCCGTGCCTGGCCCACTCTTGCCTTAGGGGCTATCTGCTTCCCTCTGTCCCAGCAGGCTCTCTCCCCAGAAGCCTGTGCTGAGGTGGTGGTTTGGAGCCACCTGCTGCTGCATGGGCCTTCACCTCCAGATCTTTCTCCCCTGCAGCCAGGTTTTACCAGGCAGTCACTCCATCCCCTGGCCCAGTCCCCCATGCAGGAATCTGGCTCACATTATACCTGGGCCAGGCCCCACCTGCCCCACCCATAAAATGGGAAGGATCATTCTTTAAAGGCTATTTTTAGCTTTTTAATGTTTACTTTTAAAAACAGCAAAAACATGAAATTCTACAGCGAAACACATTCTCAAACAGGTGTACAGAATGAGGGGTCACAGAGACGAAACTAAACTTGACCTCTTGTCTGGCGACTTAACGTTCAGTTGAAGGAGTAATGAGTATAAAGAGAAGGATGGTTTAGGCAAGACTCCGGGGACTTCTTGGTGGTGTATATTTGTTTCTTTGATTTCTGACACAGTCAGCGTCCTCAGTCTGTCTCAAAACTCACCTTTGTTCCTGCCTCACCTTGTTTTCCAAGACCTGCCTGCAGATAGACCTTAAAGTCTCTAATTTACTCAACATACATTTACTAATGTTTGACTTTTTTCCAGAGAGAATTCTGTGACTTCTGTAATCATGTGTTTGTGGGGAAAGGTGGTAATTTTGTACCAGTTTGAGCTCTTGTTACCCAGTGGGTAAGACTTGTTATAAACTCAACTTTTTCTCTTTGGAGAAATCCCGAGTTTCATCTGTGCCACACACTGACAGATGTGGAGTGGCACTCAGGCTGGCTCTGTCATGGCAGTCTGCAGGTTTGTTGATTATGAGCCACAGTCAACAATGGGAGAAGGTCTCTGTAGATGTAATGAGAGGCTCTGATGTGGTCAGCTTTTCAAATTGACAGGTTAATAGCAGTGACTGTTGGCATCATTGACGGCTGCCCTTGGTACAGCGCATTACAGTTCGGAGATGAGTTCCATATGCATTATCTCACCTCCCCACAGCCGCCTCTGGACCTGGTTGTCTTGTGGTTACAGATGAGAGAAGTGAGACCCTGCTGTCCCTGCTGCCAGTCAGATAGCTGAGATGAGATAATGACAGATGAGAGGCAGCATTCACACACAACTAGATGGAATGGAAGTCTGAAGCCAGGATGAAGCTTCATGACAGTACATGCAGACCCTGAGCCCTGGGAAGCAGTTAGAGTCCTGTAGGGAAAGGAGAGGGGGTCTGAGAGGGGAGCGAAAGAATCGCAGAATTGTCTCATAGAAGACTCTCAGGGATGGATGGTAGAAGGAGACAGTTTCAACTTACCATATGCAGTAGACAGAATCATGGTTTCACAAAGATATCTACAGCTGTGCCCTGGTATCTGTGAATATGTCCCATTATACAACAAAGGGGAGGTAATGTCACTGATCCGCAGGTGGGAAAATACCTTGCATTATCTAAGTGGGCCCCGTATGGTCACATGGCTCTTTAAAAGTCGAAGAGGAAAACAAAAAGAAGCCATCCAGAGACATGACAGCCGGTGGTGTGAGAAGGACTTAACTGCCCTTAAAGGGAGACAGGCTACCAGACGAGGGTATGTGGGTGGTCTCCAGAAGCTGGAAGAGTCAAGGAAACAGATTCTTCCCCACAGCCTGCAGAAAGATACACAGCCCTCCTGACACTTTATTCTCAGCCTGGTGAGACCCTAGTTGGATTTCTGACCTAGCAAAGTGCAAGATCAATTAATGTTGGTTTAAGCCACTAAATGTGTGGCATTTTGTTAAGTGGGTGTAGAAAGCATATTTGACCGGAAAAAGAGAGCTAACAGTTAACAGTATCAAACAGTATTCCTGAAGTAATGATTTTCCTCCATCTGAAAATACTTAGCCTCAGGGCAGTGCAGGTTAGGACACTGTGGAAAGGGTTTCCAAGGTGGGAGGTAAGAGAAAAAATTGATCTCTGAACTTGGTGCATACTCCAGGCAGCCTGGGAGAAGATTTCTCAGAAGGGCGGGAATGGCTTTCCCCAGGCACATTTTCTTCAACAGGTCAGAACCTGGCCATGACTCACCTACTTTCGCTAGCCCAGAGTATAGGACATGCTTTGAATTGGGCATGTATTAGGAAGGCAAGTTTGCTGGGTTTTTAGATTTTTTTTCTTAATTTGCTTTTGGAAAACATCCTATGGTCAGATAAAAGCTGATTAGGCAGATGTAATTCAAATCTCTAAGGCAGTACACGTTTTTGTTTGTTTTTTCCTGAGTTCAATACCCAGTACCATGAAAAAGAAAGATAATTAAGAAAATTATTGGTGCCTCTTCTCTAAACGAAAGCTGAGATACATGTAGACCATATAACCCTGCAGTTGTAGTCCTAGGAACCCCCCACAGAAATGTATCCATGCTCTGTCAAAATCATATCTAATGACTTTGATAATGGCACTAAACATTGATAATGGCACTCTTCATAATAGGTAATTTGGAAACCTCACAAATGTCCATCAGTTACAGAATGGATGGATCCTGGCATTTTTCATTCAGTGGACTCTACAAATGAACCACATAACACCATGTGGGTGAATCTCACACATAAGACACTGGGCAAGCAAAACTAAACATAGGAGTAAACAGAAAAACCCAGACAAAACTAAGGCATAAACTGGGTGTGGTGGCACACACCTGTAATTCCAGTTCTTGGGTGCCTGAGACAGGTTGGAGGACAGCCTCGGCAAGTAGTGAGACTCTCAACCTACCGAGACCCTGTTTCAAAATAAAGAAGAAAATAAAAATAGGGCTGGGGGTGTAACTTGGAGGTAGAATGCCTCTGTGTTCAATCCCCAATAGCCAAAACCAAAAACAAAACAAAAAAATTAAAGTGTAACATGTTAGAGTCCTGGTCACCCTGCAAGCATGGGGGTGATTGTGACTGCAGAGAGCGTATGCGGAGGACTTCAGGTCCTGCATCTGGTGCTGGTTCCCTTGGAAATTAACCAAGTTGGAAACTTCCACATCATACACTTCTCAGAATGTGTATTAGTTTAACTTTATGTAAAAAAAAAATAACTTTGTCAACTTTAAAGCTTATAATTTGCTTTCTGAAGATGATGACAGATATTCTCTAATAACTTCATTTTTGATAATTCATATCATAACTACAGACCATCCACTCCCAACTAAGACTATATTAAAATTAGTTGAGGAGTTCAAAGAAGAGTGGTAAGCAATATAATCTGATCCACCATTGTTTGCAGGGAATTTACAACGACCAAAACCATTAAAAATAGAATTTGCTTTTTATTATCACCATCTCTCCACAGTTCTAAACAATGTAATTGTTTAAAAACAAAACAAAAACCTTGTTGCCCTAAGTCATAAATAATTGATTGAAGTTAGTGTTGAATTTTCAATTTTTATATGCATATTTACAACATACACATATATGTGATTCAAATTAGCACACACATCACATCCATTATAGTACTTGTCCTTTATTTTTTTTTTTTTTTTTTGCGGTACTGGGGATTGAACTCAGGGACATTCTACCTCCGAGCTATACCTCCAGCCCTATTTTTTATTCTTTATTTTGAAACCGAGTCTCACTAAGTTGCGGAGTGCCTCACTAGGTAGCTGAGGCTGGCCGCGAACCCGGATCCTCTGGTCTCAGCCTCCCGAATGCTGGGATTACAAGCGTGCGCCACCACGCCCGGCTGTACTTGTCCTTTAATTATGCACATGGACACAGGGGAGGATTCGTTTCCAGAATAGATTCTTGAAGTTTGGAGCTGATTGGACCTGCTGCAGGCACAGGCTGGGTCTGGAGTCGCCACCATGCTGCCTCCCCCACAGGTCAGCTAAACAGATCGTAAATGAGCAGTGCAGCCTAGTGATTATGAAGATGAAGACACCCAGCTTGAGTAACTTCAGTTCTCATGCTCTCTTTCTGCTTTTGGAGTCTTTGTGTTTAAAATTTTATGCAGCTGAAATAGAGTGCTGGTGAATACCAGAAATAATTTTGTGAAGTAAAGAAGGGAAGGGGTCTTAAAATGACCCACTCCAGTTGTTAAATAAGGGACTTCTAGATCTTTTGTTGCAAGGACACAGTATTATTTTGATACTGAATGTAAGAAAGTAAAACAGAATGGGAACATGTAGCATATCCTTTCAAGGGAAGACTGCTGAGATGAGCACCCTTTTGGAAAAGTGGCTGCGAGGCCTTGCCCTTGTTTCTAGAGGGGCAGCTCCTCCCCACCTCCCAAGCCACCCGGCCGCTCAACCACTGGGATGTACTGCCTTGGCCTTACTGCTCAGGGCCATGACTCCTGGAATACAAGAATAACCCTGCCCCCATTTCCTTTCCAACAGGCCGACTTAAACTGCAATATCCAAGATGATGCCGGGGCTTTTTATGGTGTAACCAGTCAGTACGAGAGTTCTGAAAATATGACAGTCACCTGTTCCACCAAAGTGTGCTCCTTTGGGAAGCAAGTAGTAGAAAAAGTAGAGGTAAGTTGGCCTCTGGGGACCACAAACTTCACTCAGCGGCAGCCCACATTGCCTTCTTAAACT